>CDFA01025551.1:0-68626 GCA_000826305.1 Acanthamoeba healyi | reverse complement strand
GGGGGGGATTGTCGCTGCTGTGCAGAAGGTGGCAGGCGCGCTGGTGATGAGAGACCGGCTGCTCATACACGAGATCGAGCGCGTCACGGAGCTCGAGTTCCTGCAGGTGAAGAACAGCCTGCTCGTGCTCATCCAACACAACCTCGTCTCGTTCGTCGAGGAGTACGAGCTGGGCAACCGCGAGAACGTGCAGACGTACTACCAGGCCAACGTCGCCCTCATGCTGTGGCGTCTCCGCTTCCCGCGCTTCCTCCAGGTCGCCAAGCATCGCTTCGGCGAGGAGGTACACAACACAACACAGCGCCGTGCGCCGCGCCGTGATACACTTACAAACGATTGTGCAGGGCCAGCTGATGGTGCAGATGTTGCTGGAGCACGGCCGCCTCACCCACGATCTTATCCTGCAACACGCCGCACAGTCTGCTGGTGCGCCCTTGTCCCGCTTCGCCTCCCTCCCTGCTCGCACACGCGCGCTCTTTCTATCGCGCGTGCAAGAGCACTCTGACATCACTCGACGTCGTGCTTGATGGCTGCAACAGGGTTCGATATCTCAGACACAATGCTCAAGGAGCTGATCAGGTACGCTCTTAGCTTGCTCTCTCCTTACGCCCTTCGCACTGCAACGCTGATGGTGTGGTGGTTTGATGGCGATTAGGCAACGCTTTGTGGTGCGCGTTCCTGAGGCGCCCGGACCGCAGGCAGCGGCCGATGTGACCTCCCAGCTGACGGCCGCGAGAAGGGCCAAGCCAGGCGGTGGCGCCGGTGGAGATGACGATGATGACGAAGACGATGGCGGCTCGGGCGTAAGGTCTGGCCTCAGCAACCTAAGCGAGGGCTACCGAGAAGCCAAACCAAGGGTGCCACACACACAGCATTCTCTTCTCACGTCACTGCCAATAGGCGTCGGCATCAGCAGATAGGGATTGCTCACCGTGTGCGTGCGTTGTGCTTTGAGTGCAGAAGCGAAAGTCGCGTGGCAACGCATCGGTGGACCATCAGCCCAAACGACAGAACGTGGACCCTCTCAGCGGGCGCATGACCGACGTCTACTGGTGCATCAACCCCGAACGTTTTAACATGCACTTCAGACACGAGGTGCGTCAGCTACACACGGGTCATGCTTGCTTTGTATGCTAACTGACATCCTGCATGATCAAAACCACGTTCCAGGCGATCATCAAGATGGTCGAGGAGAAGGTCGATGCCACCGCCGGCACCTACCTCCGAGTCATGTTCAAGATGATCGAACCCTACATTCACTCTCTCAGCGATAACGACTCAGGTTTGCTGCTGCCCATCACTCCACGCGCTGGACATGTCACTCGCATGGCTCTTTCTCTCCCTCTCTCTCTCTCTCTCTCGCTTTCTGATCGGCCGCGGCGCTCTTTTCAGTGTCCGTGTCGACGACCGAGCTGTGGCAGGAGCTAAAGAAGGAGTACTCCTCGGACGACATCACACAGCACTCCGTGTTGCAGTACCTCAACGTCATGGTCAGTTTCATCACCTCCTTATTTAGCTGCTGTTCGTTGCTCGTTTGCTCATTAAGATCAACACCAACGGCATTGCAGGCAGCAGAGCAGTCGATCCTGAGGAAGACCAGCGATGTGGAACCATGTGCCTTTGCCATTTGTACGTGTGCCACACCACGCGCCCGCAAGCTTGGGAGACGTCAAGCGACGCGATGCCACGAGAAGACGTGTATGCTTACGTCCTCCGTCAGCCCTCCTCGGCTTGAGCGAATTCCTGCAGGCCAAGGTGATCGAATCGGTGGTCCAGCAGCGATTCGGCGACCTCAGCCTGCGCATCTTCCGGCTCCTGCGAATGAAGAAACAACTCGAGCAGAAGGGGGTACGAGTCGTCGTCTTGCTTACCCTGTGCGTGCGCCGCGCCACACACGGCTTGGCTGTTTACCAACTTCGCGATTGATCTCCGCCACTCACCAGATTGCGGACTTGGCCCTGATACCGGTGCCGGAGACGCGAGAGAGGCTGTACAAGATGCTGTCGTGCGAGTTCGTGCACCTGCAAGAGGTGCCCAGGACCGCCGACCACGCCCCCGCGCGTACCTTTTACCTGTGGTCCGTCCGCATGGAACAGATCAAGCGTCACGTACACACTCCTCCCTCTCCTGTCTGCGCGTGAGATGTGTGCTTGCGGTGTGTGCGCGTGTGCGGTGAGCTGATCGTCTCGAGCGCTGCTGCAGGTGGTGAACGAGATCTACGCTGTGCTGCGCAAGATGCGACAGCGGCTGCACCACGAGGAGGTCTTCTCGCCGGACCTGGAGCGGACCAAGCCGCCTAGCGACACCGAGATCCACCGCATCATGGACAAGCTCGACAACGCCATCCTCCAGCTCGACAACTCCCTCATGGTCCTCACCGACTTTGGCCGCGAGAGGAAGGAGGAGTGAGCGCAACACCGTTGGTCATCAGGACACCACCCGCATGTCGTTCATTGGTCCACAGGTTTTATTGCCGTTTTGATAGCGTTTTCTCTCCGCAGAGCATGCTCACCTTGTTGGACCGTCCCCTCTTCCTCCTTCCCCACTGCTCGCTCTCCTCTCCCGCTTGTCCACGGCCGTGCAGCTCTCCCTCGCGAACGAGACGCAGTCGTGATGGTGGGTCGATGGTAGATGTTGATGAAAAAAAAAAGATGAAGTTGATAGAGTAGAATTACACGGCCATGCAGCACCAGTACTCGTCGCAGCGGGTGAGGGCGCCGGGCTCCTCCTCTCGGCACTCGCAGTAGGTGCGGCAGTTGTCCGGGGTGCAGCACTTGCGGCCGAGGAAGCCGCCGGAGACAGCCCAGCAGATAAAGGTCACAAAGTCGATGATGAGACCCACGAAGCCAAAGATGAGGGCGAGCATCATGGCCATGGGGCTGGTAAGGATGCACGCCAGCCACCACAGCACGTCGAGCCAGGCCTAAATGGAAGAGAGCATGATTAGTCGAAAATCGAATCGATTTGATGTTAAAAAAAAAAAATTCAAATTGCTCCAATTTGGCCGACGACGGCAACGAAGTCGAAAATGAAAAAGATGGGACGAGAAGAGAGGTGGGCGACCAAGAAGGCGGCGTCGCATAGGACCAGAGCGAGCGAGAGAGAGGATGGAAGGAGGGGGGGAGCAAAGCGAAGAGAAGATCGAAGGAGGGAGGGAAGGTAAGGTACCTTGTCGGTCTCTTCATTGGGGCAGCAGCAGTAGATGCCTCCGCTGATGAAGCAGTGGTAGCCGTGGAAGGGCTTGTCATACCAGCAGATCGAAATCTTGGGATGCCTCTGTACGCCGGGACACTTGCACATCTTCGCGAAGAGAGTTCGATTCGAATCCGAATCCGATTTTTGTTGTGTGATGGAAGGAAAAGCTGAGAACGCGGACGCAGCTGTTTCGCTTCTCTGCTCTCTCTAGGTGTCGGGTCTTGGTGCGGGGCGCGTGTTCGAACAAAACGTACAACGGCAGGACTGGCACTCCGGGCTCTCTCTGCCTCGCGACGGTTATTTTTTTCTCCTTGGCTCCGCCCTCAGATTGCCGTTTTTCCCCCTTTTATCCAGGATCAAACATTACTCGGACGATTTTTAGGACCTTATATCCCGGATTTCGGGATTTATTTGTCGACTTTAGTCGCCTGGCTCCAGCCCAGTCGTGGCCTAGCATCAGTGTATCGGCTTCGACTGCTGCGGTTGGCTGCGAGTCGGTGATGTTGCTGGTGGCACGCCTCGTTTGCTTGGTGGTGGAGATAGGAATGCAAACGAAGCGCAACCCACAGAAACCATATTCTGCTTGGCCTGGGCGGCATTTGGCGGGCACTTGCTGGCGATGTTGTGTCTGAACACGCGGTGGTCGAGGGCCAGCTTCTCAACGCTTGCAGGGGGTACACGTCGGCGAGTAGGCTGGAGGCCGCGGCAATCAGCTCGCGTTCGTGCTGGTGGTGCTGGTGATTGGCAGCAACAGCAAGCGCCGCATGGGCCAACACGAGTGGCACTTCCATCACGCTGTACCCCTTTGCGTCCCAGGTGTTGACCCAGAGGTCCGGCTGGTCAGGATCGGATCGCGGCGAGGGGCGCAAGTGCACAAGGTCTCTCCTCTCAATATCGGCCACGGTGATGGGCCGTGGCTGTTGTTCCGGAGCGAGGGGCTTCTCGAAGGCGACCACCGATTCACACTTGACGGGTATGCCAGCGAGCGCCAGCAGGAGACCAAAGTGTGCAGAGCCATGCCTGCCCCAGCTCTCGACGTTGAATGTCTGTGTGACTTGATTGATGAGCTTGGCGCTAATCCTGTTCAGGTGGAGCGACTCAGATGGTGGGCCCTTGGTCTGCAGCACGAGTTCAAGACATTCAAGCACTCGCGGGTTGCCGCCGATGGTGGCGAGAAGGCGCTCAAACGGCTTCCCGAAGCCTTGTCGAGCCACTCCTGCCCGCTCGCTGTTGCCGGCTGGCCTGATTGGGACTTGAACCTGAACGAGGCCACGAGCTCGCGGATGGGCTTGGCTGAGAGGGGCGGCAAGAGCACGTCGGTTGTTGAGGCGTCCATCGGGTCCAACACATCAGTCACGCGGCGCTCTGAAGTGCCGGAGAGTGTGCCCAGAACGAAGAGCCCTCGGCTCTGGCTGATGGCGCCTTGCAGCGCACGGTCAACGAGGCCTCTGGCCTGATGCCGGCAACCCTACGCATTGGGAAACCAAACGGAACAAGAGGGTGACGGAGATAACTGATTTCTTTATAATTTATTTTTATTTTTATTTTAATAATTTTTGTGTCGTTTCGGAAAACAAGACAACAAGGAAGGGAAGCAAGGGGTCAAGGATCCCTTGGATGAGTTTGCTCTCTGTTTCTTGACAAGTGTGCCTTCTCCTGAGCAGCTCAGCGGCACCGCACACAGGCATTGAAGAAAATGCGCAAGGTCTTGCTGCTCTTCATGATGATGAGCCTTATCTTTGGTCTCCTCTTTTTTATTTCCTCAAGCGATACGATCAACACTTCCTCTTTCATCGACACAAGGTTAGCCCTCCTTACCTGCTGCTCCTATCAAGCTGCATTGTTGTGCGCACGCTCAAACTTTCCTTGTATTGGTCGTGTTCGTTGGTGCGCTCTGCGGCACAGAGACGACCCTCCTCCAAGCGAACCTTCAACTCTTTCGAGCACGGCACTGCCGCTTCACCTCGTGTACATCTCGGTCGTGACCAGCGTGAGGTATAGCGGCGACGTGTGGGCGCACTGGCTTGCGCACTACACCGACGCGTCGCTGGGCCTCGACCGAGTGCCCAAGGCCAACTTCATCGTCATTCTCCATTCCCCTCAGGCAAGTCCTTGCCGCGGCCCACAAGCTAGCCCCTCCCTCACATTGTTGACCCATCACTCTTGCACCAGCAGAATGGGACGGAGCTGGATCAGGCCGTGGCCTTGTTCAAGGCTCACGGCATCACGCCTGTCGTGTGGCAGGGCAACTTCTCGACGTACACGAAGGAGACGTTCAAGAACAACCTCTACGCACAGCGCGTGCCCCCGGCCGCGTGGCTCATCGAGACCGACGACGACGAGCTGATCGAGTTCCCCAAGCCTGTGCCCGAGTTCCTCGGAGAGGCAGAGGCTCGGGGCTACAACATCGTGCCAGGCGAGATGGTGGACCACATTGCAGCGGACTGCAGGCTCCCGCGGGCGCGGCCCACCACTTCGCTGTGGAAGCAGTACCCGTGCATGAGCAACATCACCAAGGAGATCCTCCATGCCAAAACGGAGAAGAAGCCCATCCACAAAGGTTAGTTAACGCTGCTCGGCAATGTGTCGCCTGTCTGCGGCGCTGCACGACTCTTTCGTCGATGACCTTCTGAGCCACCTCGGAGCTGATGCGGGACAACGTTCTGTGTCTTGCGTCTTGTGCAGGCCATCTGTACACGGGCGGAGGTCAGCACAAGATGATCGCCCTCCACCCAGGTGGTGCAACAAAGATGGAAGTCGTGAGTCCCGTGCAGGTAATCTGCCTAAGGCGCAATGCTCGTGTTGTGCATGTGTGGTGTTCGTATGTTCGCTCGTCTTCAACCCACCAGCTCACTCGCGGATCCGATTGGGTTGCAGCTGCGGTTGCACCACTTCAAGTGGAGGGATGGCTGCCTCGAGAAGCTGCGTGAGAGGGCTGAGCAGTTCAAGAAGCTGGGTCTGGACTGGTGGGTCGAGTCCGCCAACTTTGTCCAATTTTATGACCGGTACAGCTGCAGCACTCAACACTCAACACTCAACACTCAATCCCTCTTCCTCCACCTGCCCTGCACGCATGCTTAACTGACTCCTTGTTAACTTGGGGGTGAGGCACAAAGGCACGGCAAGATCGCTGTGCCAGAGTGTCGGTGTGATGGAGCGTAGGGGACATCGAGGAGGTCGCAGGGGAGAGCTCCTTGCACGATCGGCTTCGCAACGAGATGTGTAAGGTGTACAAAAAGAAGAGAAGGAGTCATTGACTCCTCGCATCCCACCATCACCTCCAACACATAGGTTAGAGGTCTCTCCCGCTTCTTGCCGATCGCGTCGCTACGCTGCTGGCGGGCGCTAGCGTCGGTCTTGGGCTGCTGCGGTGGCTGCGCCGACGGTAGTGGGCTCCGTCGTGCTGGCGGCACGCTTCGTTCGCTTGGCGGTGGCGGCGCTGGGTGTGGTGGAGGAGGCTGGAAAGGCAAACGAAGCGACCAACTCGCCCACAGAGACCATCTTTCGCTTGGCCTGTCGTCGTCGTGGTGGCGCGCTCTCAGCTTCGGCTTCGGCTTCGGCTTCGGCTTCTTCGTCGTCGTCACCTCGCTCCTTGGCCTTCTCGTCCTCGTCGTCTTGATCTCGCTCAAGCTTGACCTTCATGGCCGCGTTCCGTCGCTTGGTCTTCCTTGGCGGCATGAAGTCGTCATCGTCATCGTCCGCCGCTTCCTCCTTGATCCCTTTCTCGCGCTTGATCGCACGCTGCGTGTCGTCTTCTTCCTCCTCCTCCTCCTCCTCCTTGAGTTCTTGTTCTTGTTCTTCCTCCTTGATCTCCTCCTTCTTGACCTGTGTCCGTGGCTTCCTCTTCCTCTCTGGTCGTTCGGGCTCCGGTGGTGCCTGATCGCCAGACAGATCCGACTCGAACCTGGCGATCGCCACCACCAACGCAACACAGCTAAGCGTCAGCAGCTGTGGCTGTGGCACAGACACAGATGGTGGTAGCCGTACCGCTTGCCGTACTTGGTCAGCACGTAGACGCCGTCGAGGTACCAGTAGTACCCCTCCCTGGGCTCCACGCCCCAGTCATACTTCTGTGTGCACACAACCGCAAAAGTCAGATCAAGATCAGCATTCACGCACGCCGCACGCTAGTGCAACGCACACGCACACGCACACACACGGCGAGGGTGAGTGTCTGGCGTGCCTGGTAGAAGTCGGGATGCTTGGTCATGAGGTTGGCGCGATGACGATCGATAAAGTGCTTGTTGGAGAGGAATGGCGGGACGCCCTGCTCGTTGAGCGCGTCCTCGTCGATCGGCTCGAGCGGGAGGTTGTTCACGAAGCCGCGCGCCATCCACTCCTCGAGGAAGCAGTTGTAGTACAGCTTGAGCGCCTCCGGCCACGGCTGCCACATCTGCAGCACCGGATGCCTGGTGGACGGAGCAAAAACAATTTAAAAATTAGTATAAATACAGAAATTAATCAATATATCGAAAAATACATATCAAAATGATGCTGGGATTTATTTAGATTTATTTAGATTATTACTTTCATTTATAGAATTTATTTTAATTAATTCAGAACTAAATTTAGGGGACGCACCTCTTCCACGAGGAGTCGGGGTTGCGGCCGAGGAGGATGTTGAGGAGTTGCATGGCCTCGACGCGCTGCTTGCCCGTGCGCTTGTTGTCGAGCAGCAGAGCGGTCAGCCGAAAGCAGGCCTGCAGATTCTCCAGCAAAGTCTTGGACTCGTCCCACACCAACAGAAATGGCAGAAACGTCTGCATGTTTTTTTTTTGTTTTCTCTCAATCGAGCTCACTACGGTTCTGGTCTTGCAAATCTGTGTCCCTTCCTCTCTCCTGGCCGCGGTCTCCAATCTCTTTGCGGCCTGGTTGTCATCTTGACGCGATTTTGTGTGGTCCCTTTTTCTTCCAAGAACTTTTTTCCCCACCTGGCTGCAGCTTCCAGAGCGCAAGCAAGAGGGCTGGGGCCAGTTTGCAGTTGTGGGGGGCATGGTGATGAGGTGGTGAACAAGAGACAATACAAGGAGTGTGATGCCAAGGCGCTCTCATCTGTGGAGGAATCAAGTTTTTGGTTGGGTGACTCATGTTTATGGGCCCATAAAAGTGAAGTGGACAGATCAAGAGTGGCTGGCTTCAGCTGCGAGGAGAGTCTTCTCCTGGAGGTGGAGAGCCTTTTCGTCGATCACGCGGAGGATATCGGTGAGCGACACCACTGATACAGGACGTCGCGTGGAGTCCTGCGACAGAGAGGTCAAGGGTTAGAGGGAGAATGCATGAGGCGGATGACTAGCGTCGTCAGACGTCGCGTACCGTGCACCAGAGGCGATGGACACGGTGGTGGGCGAGCCTGTGGATGGCCGTTTCAAACGTGGTCTCGGTGGAACACATCACAGGCGCTTCCTGTTTGACCCGCTCCTGGTGGTAGTCAAGAGCGCGTGGTTCACGGAGGTAAGGAGCTGCATCAGTCTGATGCGAGAGAGGCTTTGGCCGAGGTACCTTGAGAAAGCGGCCCACCGGCAACAGCAGCGACCCGAGGTCGGCGGCGGCCAAGCCGCGGAGATCGCTAACCGAGATGTTGCCTTGGAGCACTCCGGCATCGTCGACCACCGCCACGCCCGACACTCCATGCTCCACCATCTGATTCAGAGCCACGCACGCACACACACACTCGTGAGGTTGGGTAACTCGACTTGATCCTCGTTATCTGAAGGGCACAAGAGTGCGAGTTGTACTTGGTGGAAGGCGTATAAGGTGCGCGCCGTCACGTTGATGGTGAAGAGCGGCGGCTTCTGCGTTTGGTCGAGGCCCAGCTCCTCCATGGTCTGGCGCGAGCGTGAGTAAGCCAAAGCGCTCTGTTGTCCTACGCTGCACGTCGCACTCGCGTACCTTGGCGGCCAGATGAGGATACTTGGCCTTGAGGTCCTTCTCGAGCAGGCAGAGAATGTCCGACTGAGCGATGAGACACTCGACCTTGCCGTTGTCGTCGAGCACCATCACCCTGTGCACGCCTGGCGCAGAGTCCCGCCCTCCCCTCGCTCAGCTCTGGCCGAGGCCAGCAACGTGGTGCGACGTCAGAACGTACCGCGTTTCAGCAAGGCCAGGAGCTCGCTGACGTTGTTGTGCTTCCCGATGGTCACATAAGGATTCAGTCCCGAATGATCTGCATGTTGCGCGTGTGTGTGTGTGTGTGTGAGGCGTGCGTCATGTGTGGTGGGAAGGTGGTCGTACTAACGATTGAGAGGGCGGGAATGGAGCTGATGAGGTCTCCTCCATGCGTGACGAGCTGAGACACGTCGCAGCACCAGTCACGCCAGGTGACCTTGTCGCCCTTACACGTATCCGCGCACTGCTTGATCAGAAAGCTCACCACGTCGAACCTGACCGCATCGCCGTGCCCAAGTTTAACGACGACTCCACGACGCCCTCACGCACAGCCCTGTTTACGTACATGTCGACGATACCGTGGTAGCCCCCGCCCGGCTGCTCAAGAGGGGCCGAGAGGCTCTTGGTGTGAGCCAGAACCTGTGTCACAGCAGCAGAGAGGCCAAGGTCACCATCGCATTCGTACTTTTACCTCCGTGTTCGTTTGTCGCTTTCGTTCTTGCTTTGGCGCCAAGCTAGGCAAGAAGAGAGACAAGGAGCAACGGTACCTTCCATGCCTCGGCTATCGAGGCCCCAGAGGGAACAACGACCGTAGGCACTCTGTTGAGTCCCAACTCCCTCACGACGTCGTCGACCTGTGCGTTGGTGTCGCGTGTGAGCGAGCGCGCCACCCCCAGCAGACGACATACACATAGGAGAGAGAGAGAGAGAACCTTGGCGTCGGTGGAGAAGAGAGGACAAGACGACTGCGCCGCTGTTGCGTGTGACATACGTGTGCGTGTGTTGAAAGCTTTGCACTAAACTGGTTGTGGTGGCGCTCTCTTATCGGTCATCACAAGGAGCGGACAACCATTGACCCCATCAGGCCTCTTCACTCTCTCCTACACACGACGAGGAGACATGACATGTGCCTCTCTCGCACGCTGTCCCTCAACAACGATCACGCGCAAGCGGACGAGATCGACCAGAAAACAGCGGGGGAACTCTCCCTTCGCCTCACGCCAACCAGCGTCGTCCCTTTAGTTCATCCCTGTGTGCGTGTGGCTGCGCTGCGTGTCTCGTGTGTGTGTGGAATCAGCATGTATTACAACAGAATAAATAAGGGGTACCGCATGCACGCGCGTCGTGAGGGGGAAGAGCGCCAAGCTCGTCCTGCTTCTCCCTTGACGAGTGCACGACGCCGCCGCCGCGGCGGTGACGACGACGGCGCTGCGGTGATGGTGAGGGTCTGACAGGATTGCAAGAGTAGTTCGATGGATCGAGGGATCGAGTCACTGGTCGGAGAACGACGGCTGCTGCTCTAGCGGCCCCACGCTGCACCGTCGGCGCTTCTTCGGGGCCGGGGCCGACAGGACGATCGACGTGTACACCTCCACGCTCTCGTCGAGGTCGAATCGCTGGCGCGGAGAGAGGGGCCAGACGGGCGTTGGGACGTCGACCTCGACGTAGCCGCCTCCACCGCCGCTGTCTTCCTCTGGTGAAGTCGCGGCAGACTCCGGCGTCCCTCGCTCGACGGCCTCGTCTTCATCTTCGTCGCTGCTGCGGCTGCACTCCTTCTCGCGAGGCACTGCGTCGGTCGAATCAAAGACTGGCGGCGATATTGAGAGTGAGGGCGACGGCAGGGGGCAGGTGTAGACCTCCCACGAGTCGGACCGCACCTGCGCCCGTATTGCCTGGGCCTCGGCTGCAGCGCGTCGCCTGTAGCGGCGCGCCGTGATCGGCGAATGGACCCGGAACCCGTCCGACGATGACCTGCGCTGCACGAGATGGCTCGAGCGCAGGCGCGTGACCTTGCCCACCACAGCGTAGGCGGACGTCACGTGCAGTCGCTCCTCTTCGCTGTTGGGCTTGGCGGTCTTGCCGTGGCCGTTGGTCGATAGTTGAATTCGTGCCTGTCGCTCGCCGCTGGCGCCAAAGAGGCTCTCGCTCTCTGAGTCCGTGGCGACGTCACAGTCGCTCTCCACCTCGTACTGGGCGAGGATGTTGTGGTAGTCGGTGAGGGTCTGCAGCACCTGAGCCATCGTCATGCGTTGCTTTGGGTTCTCCTTCCACACGCCCTTCATGATCTTGCGCAGGATGGGGTCGCAGCCCTTGGGTATCTTCAGCCGCGTGTTCTTCTGCGCCACGGCGATGATGATCTGCGAGGAATCAATGCCGCGCCATGGCACCTTCCGCGTGATCATTTCCCTGTGAACGCATGGTTTGGACAATCATCAGTACGGGCACGATCCTGGTGCATTGCTTCGGCTGAGAAGAGGAGGGTACCAGAGGAGAACACCGAACGAGAAGGCATCCGAGGCTTCGCTGTACTCGCGTCGAACCATTGCCTCGGGCGCCATCCACTGTGGTAACAAACAAGAGCGTGAGATCCAGGCCAGTTGTGCCGTCAGGGTCGGGCGAGGTTGATCGGCGCAGTACTTACCCGAACGGGACCAAAGTTGCTGCTCGTCGTGTCGGTGTCGCCCTTGAGCACCCGCGCCAGGCCGAAATCGGCAATGAATACATCTGGGTGGACGAACGAACGTGACACAGGGTCAGTGGCCAAACTCGAGCCCTCTCGCTAACCTGCAGAGTCTCCGCGTACGGTAATTGTCGTTCACCAGCACGTTGCGCGCTGCGATGTCGCGGTGAATGATTCGTTCCCTGTACAAGGAAGCGCACCATAGACAACGGCGTGAGCAGCAATTCACATGCGTACGTCGTATTGCAAGCGTGTGTGTGAGGGGCAAGCAATGTACTTGTGAAGGTGGCGTATGCCCGCGGCAGCATCACGCGCCATTCGGACGAGCAGCGCAGGTGGCACTCGCGCTCTTCCTTTGATGAGCAGTTCGAACAGCGAACTGCACGCACATGTGTGTAAGATAAGGCCGTGTACAGATGAATGATTGCAGCAGAGCGGAGTACAAGAGGGAGAGATAGAGCGTACCCGCGAGAGCAATACTCGGTCACCAACGCGACGCCGCCGAAATGTTCGGAGGGGCGAGTGATGGCGCCCACAAAACTGATCACGTGTGGGTGATTGCCGAGCTTCTCCATCATCTCGGCCTCCTTCCGTATCTCGTCGAGCACGTCGTCGTTGGCTTCAGAGAGCTTGAAGCTGTCAAACACCTTCACAGCGACGGGTCCGCCTCGCCAGCAGCCCTTGTAGACCTTGCCAAAGGCGCCCGCGCCGAGGATCTCGCCGAGCGTGAGGTCCGTGGGCTCGATCTCGCGGTAGATGTACTTCTTGCGCTCGGCCTGCGAGGCGCCCATCTCCTCCTCGTCCATCGGATCAAAGGTGCGTCTACGATTCTTGTACGAGTGGATGAAGAACAGGGCGAGCGGGAACTGCACGCAACGATCAAGATCGAATCCACGCGTAATACACAGGTGAGTGTTGCCCCACTCGCGCGCGTACGCGTGCTATCATGGATTGAGGGCAGTCTGAGACAGTGGCTTGTGCGTACCACAAAGACAAGGAGTATGAGAATGGCGACCAGGGGAACGAGAAGGCCCAGGAGCAGATCGATGTTGAAGTTCTGGGATCCGGCGGCGTTCTGGCTGCTGGCTTGGGGATAGGTAAGCACAGGGCAGCCGTGGAAGAACAGATTCTGAGGTTCGGAGATGGTGGTGCCGTCCTCGTTGCCGATGAGGAACGGGCCCAGGTATTTCCCGTCCGCGTTGAAGAGCTCGATCTGTATCATGATGTGTGTCGTGTGTGTACCAGGAGGCGTCAGCGATCAACGAAAGCCTCACTCTGGTGGACGAGCAAGCGAGCGAGCGAGCGAGAGGGTGGGCGAGGCGCACTCGATCGTTTCGCTGGGAAGTGATGAACAGAGTGTTAGGCTGTCCGGTGGTGGTGTTGTAGGACCCGAACTCGAGATCGACAAAGTCGCTGAGCTGGTAGATCAGCGTGTTGTTGGCCTGGACCGAGAAGTCGATGAAGACCTGTGTGTGTTTACCACAACGACCGCGGTCGTGAAGACAAAGGGGTGAGGCGCGCTGACGCAGAGCGATACGCTCACGACGTGCATCAAGGGAGTGACGTACGCTGGTGACGTCGGGGTTGCTCAGACCAAAGCTGCGCACGAACGAGTTGGTGCTGTCGATCACGTACAGCATGTCGCCTCTGGTCTCGATGCCTGAATACGACACCACCGGCTCGGGCTGCTGCACGAACGGCTGCAGCTCTGCTCGGTCGGACAGACAACGCCCATCACACACACGCACACACCGAATGCATTCGTGTGAGTCCTTCACCATCTCATGGTCACGCATGCGAGGATGAGGGTGAGCATCATCAGCGAGGCCTCGCACCTGGAACCGCAGTGCTAGAGGCAGAGGTGTTGAGCAGGAAGACCGTGTTCTCGGACGGCGTCGATACAAGCAACGCCGACGAGCTGTCTGACTTCTGCACGCGCCCCACCATGCACGCGTGCACGGAGCGATGTGGTTGCGTAAGTCTTCCAGAGCGAGGCAATTTGGAGGAGTTGTTGATTTCATAAATTAGTGAATTTGTAGAGGGGGGGGGCGAAATGGCGTACATTAAAGTACTTGAGACCGTAGGTGGGGCGGGGGGTGTTTATGCTGTCGAGGATGGTGAAGTTGAGGAGGCTGCGGTCGGGTCCCTCCCACCGGAAGCGGTGGATCTGATTGTCGTCGATGCACGTCACGTAGAGGATATCAAACGACATGGCGATCTGGCCGCTCCAGCACCAGAACAGGCCCTGCTTCTCGATGCGCCCCACCAGCTCCACGCCCCGCTCGAGGTTGTAGACGCTGATGTGCCCCTGCCATTTGTACGAGATGAACAGGTAGGGGTGCTCGATCCACAGACCCGTTGGGTTCTTGCCCACCGTCAGGCCGGTCTGGTTGGCTCCCATCATGAGCCGCTCCTCGGACGTCAGGGGCGATGCAGAGGCCGAGATCAGCGCGCCGGTCGTCATGGTCCCAGACGACGCTGCATCGCTGGTACCACCTAGACCTGCGAGGTCGTCGCTCGAAGATGAAGATGAGGACGAGGAAGATGTGGAGGAGGAGGAGGTGGAGGACTCGAGGGTCCAGAAGGGCAGGGGGCGGGCTGTGGCGACGTCGATGACCTGCAGCCGCCCGTTGCCCGTGTTGGTCACGTAGAGGCACTGCACGCCGGCAGGAGATGGGCTGGCGGACGGGGTCGCCGCCCCCGCGACGAGAGATGAGCTCAGCGACGCCGCGAGCGCCACCACTGCGAGCAGGACGACGACGAGAGACGTCCTCTCTCGAGACGTCGTTCCCATGTGTGTTCCAGTCTTGTGAAGGAGGAGAAAGAGTGAGCTAGATAGGGGACTAGATAGAGCTGTGCAGAGGGGTCATCAAGAGCGGTGGGAGTTGTGCTGGTGGCTAAAATAAAAGCCCGATTCCCGGTTGGTCGCGGATAAAGAAAACTAAAAACTAAAAACCGAGCGTGCTTGGTGATTGGTCGACCTGTCTTGGGACGGCGGCAGGAACATGAGCCGCAATACGTCCGCGTGTATGTGTCCGTTACAGCGTTGGCGCGCATGGGGTTCACGCACACATCAGTAGAAGACGGATCGGGTCTTGTGGATGGGGATGTGTCTCATGGCAGGGCCGTGCTCCTTGGCGAACGTCCACAGGTAGAAGTCGATTACGATCGCGTTGAGCGGAGCCTCTGCCCTTCGCTCCTCCGAGGCCTCGCCCGCTAGCGTGGCGGCCATCTCTCGTCGCACCAACTGCCACCGAGCAAGACACGCGCACACAGCGAGTGAGCAGGCGAGCTTCGGATGCGACGTTGCGGGGCCTCTCTCAGGCTTCGTACCTCGACTCCCCAAATGGAGGCAGCTCGGATCTCAACTTCGAGGCGGTCGCCCGGGAGCAGGTGCGGGTCCTCCCGCAGTCGCTTCAGCAACGCCTCCGAGTACTGGAGGACGCCCAGGTGTACCAGACCCTGCCACGCCAATCACCACCACCACGAGCGCACGCGTGAGCTCAAGTGCGCGTGTGCGTGTGCGCGTTCGAGCTGCCGCGGTTCACCTGAGGGACGCGGTAGTCGGCAAACATAGTGATCGAGTCGATGTCAGCAAAGGTGCCATAGCTCTGCCCTCGGAACGCAGCCCACAGGTCGGCCACCAGTATCTGTGCGCGCTTGTACAGCTTCACTGTGTCCAGATCGATGCGCGTGCGCGATCAGCCAAAGCTCGTGTGTACGATGGCAGAGAGAGCGGCGGTACCGCTCTGGCCGTCGTAGGTGGCGTGATCGTTGTAAGACGAGAGATTGGAGACGACGAGGTTCAACAGCGCCTGCGCGCTCTGCTTGGCTTCCGCGACGGCGTTCACAAAGCTGCCGCCTGATCACCAAGGACGCTCCGTTTGTGGTGAGAGACGATCCCGCGCGCGAAGACGTGAAGAGAGGCAAACGACGCACCAAAGCGATCGAGCAGCACGCGACCCGCTTCGCGCAGCACCTCGAGCCGTTTGTCAAATAGAGGGATCTGCTCGGTCGTCGCCGATCTGAAGCCCAGGCGCGCGTGTGAGGAATGCTGCAACAGAAGGATCGATCACTCGCCCGAGTGACAACACGGAGGAAGCGTAGCCTCAGCCCTACCTGAAGATGTGCTGCAGCTGCTCGGGCGTGACGTTGGCCATGTAGTTCGCGTCTGTGATCGGAATGCCCTCCTGTGCAGGGCACACGACGATGACAAGTGAGCACGAGTGCAGAGAGAAAGAGCGAGAGACCTGGTCGACACAACGTACGTCGAGGGCCCGGTTGATGGCGGCGCAGAGGGACCAGTAGCCGTTGTGCAGCTTGCCGTTGTAATCCACTGTGAAAAGCACGTCGCTGTCCGACCAGAAGGCAAAGTTGAGCGTGTCCACCACGAAGATCCTGTCACACACACACACACACACGCATCACACGCACGACACGCGTGAGACGATGCGCATCAACGAGCGTGCACGAGCGCCGGCGCGATCATCAGGCCATCAGAGGAGCGAGCGCACCAGGCCACGGTCTGCGGGGTCTCCTCTTTGGGGTTGAGCTCGGGCTGCTTCCACTGGTCGAGCGAGAACTCGCCCTTTGCCCTCGCCGCGCACAGCTGTATGCACCGCGCGCACCAGAGGACATGTCAACAACAGCGGTTGCGTTGTGGGACGTGCCTCGCCCCCCAAGCACAACGAGACGACATGGACATGACATGCAACGAGGAGGACAGAGAGAGATGAAGATCTGGTCTTCGGATTTGAGAGATGACGAACCGAGATGGCGGCGCTGCGGACGCCGGCCTCGGAAATGGTGACATCCCTGGCTCGGCCGGCCACCCACGCGCTGGTCCTCAGCACCTCCGACCCTCGGTAGTCTTCGTCGTCGTCGTACGACCCGTCCCGCTGTAGTGCCGGCTCCATCTTTGATTTTAGTTATTTTGCAGTTTTCTTTTTTTTTCTTTTATTTTTTATTTTTTATTTGGCTGTGATCTTGGCTCAACGTCTCTTGTCGTTGGTTTGGTTTGATCTCGACACGGCGAACGGATCAAGGAGGACCGGTCACCGGTATCACTCATATAGAGCAAGGAGGGCAGCCGCGAACGATTTATTTGATTTGATTTATTTTTTATTTTTCGAGGGACACATTTGGAGGGATCGCGAATTGCGCCCCCCCCTTTCACTTGCCACGATTGAGCGCTACGTAGGCGAGAAGTTCTCCATCTCCATCCCCTCTTCGTCGCCGCCCCTGCCCCCCACGCCCACGACCGACGCCAGCATGGAGGAAAATGGAGGGACGAGCGCAGACGTGATGGAAGACGGCGGCAAGGACGCAGCAGCGGCGGCTGCGGCCACCGAGGAGGTAGAGGTAGAGGAGGAAGAAGAGGAAGAGGAGGAGGAACAGGTCAAGCACGTACGCGAGCTGGTGCGACGCAAGCGACGACGCGCCCGGGCGCGGCTGAGCGGACCGGCCTGGGAGGCCGGGGTCAAGGGCGCGGCCGACTGGAACGCCAACGTCCTCCGCGATCGCTACCTCCGCGGGCCCTGGTACTGGGATCCCAACTCGCGCTCTGCCCACGTACGTCGTGCCATTCCCTGTGTGTCGTGTGCGTGTGCGTGTGCATCGTGCGTGTGATTGTGCGTGTGCGTGTGCGTGTGGTCGATTGTGCGTGTGCGTGTGCTGACGTGGATGGTGATGATGCAGTTGTTCAGGGAGTGGAGCCTCGCGCGCACGCCGGCGATGCTGCAGATGGACGCGCTGGCCAAGTACCTCCTCCCGCTCACGCCCGAACAGCAGTCGGCTCTGATCGCCGCCTACACCACCGGTCCGGTTGCGCCTGGCGCCGGCGGCGTCACCACCACCATGTCCCTGACCATTCAGCCCGCTCCATCCTCTCAATCAACCAGTACGTGTGCGTGCAAGTGTGCATGTGTGTGTGCGTGCTGACGTGTGTGGGTCGCGTTGCCGTGACAGGCGACGCATCGGCCCGGAAGCCGAGGGGCAAGCGCTCGCGACCCAAGGGCCCGCACTGCCGCATGTGCCTGAAGGAGGAGTCGGCCGAGGGCGCGCTGATGCGGTGCACCGAGTGCAAGGACCAGTACCATCCGGACTGCCTCGAGCTCAAGAAGGAGAACATCCCCAAGATGATGTCCTTTGGCTGGCGCTGCATGCACTGCAAGAAGTGCGAGACCTGCAGGGACACCGGTGATGAGGAGAAGGTACGCTGTCGTCTCGTGTCAGAGATCTCTGCTCCACGTCGTGCAAGCGCTCTTGGATGGTTTGGCTGACGTGAGGTCGACGTGTGCTATTGATGTGCTGCGCAGTTGTTGTTCTGCGACGCGTGCGATCGCGGCTTCCACACGTTCTGTCTGTCGCCTCCGCTCAAACGACCGCCCACCGGCGGATGGTTCTGTCGCGAGTGCGTCGAGTGTAAGTCGTGCGGCAGCAAAACCTCGGGCAAGGCCAAGAACCCCGTCTGGCATCGCGGGTACGTCACTTCCCTCCACGCACACGCATACCCACGTTGATCCGCATGCGCACGACACACCCACACAGCGCACGCATCCACGCACACGCACACGCACACGCACACGATGTTTAGCCACACGTGATACACGCACACGCACACATGCACGATGCACATACGGGCGCTCTCGTTGCTCACGCCAAATCGCGTGCGTCTGGGCGTGGCAGGTACACGATGTGCGAGACGTGCTACAAGCGGTTCAAGCACAACAAGTACTGCCCCATCTGCTCGCTCGTCTACTTCGAGAAGGAGAAGCTCGACCCCGCGCTCCTCCGCACCTGCGTCAGCTGCCGCCGCTCCGTACGTCGTCGTCTCTCACATCACGTTGTGTCCCGTGTGTGGTGATGCGTGTGCGTGTGCGGTGGTGCGTGTGCGTGTGCGTGTGCGGGACTGATGTGTTGCGGCGGGCAGGTGCACGCGAGGTGCGATGGCAACTTTGCTGGGGTGACGTCGCCGTACCAGTGCCCGCCGTGCCGCAAGAAGGGCGTGAAGCTGCCCATCGAGTCGAGCGATGATGATGAAGATGAAGACGATGACGACGAGGACGATGAAGAGGAAGAGGAAGTCGAGGATGAGAAGAAGAGGAAGAAGGCCCGAGGCAAGTCATCTAAGAGCAAGGAGAAGGAGAAGGCACAGACCAAGCAGAAGAACAAGAGGAACAAGAGGAAGGCGAAGGAGGAGAGTGAGGATGAAGAGGAAGAGGAAGAGGAAGAGGATGAAGAGGAGGAGGAGGAGCGGAAGACAAAGGGCAGGAAGACGAGCGGTCGATCGTCGGCCGGTGATGGAAAGGGGAAGAGGAAGAGCACAGGCGGAGGAGGAGAGAAGGAGAAGGAGACCAAGGAGGAGCGTGAGGTCTCGCCAGGCAGAGGCGAGAGGCGCAGCAAGCGTATCAGAGGCTCCTTGGGCGAGAACGGCAAAGCGTGAGACGCGTCTAGTCACCAACTACCATCGTGCATGCCTTTCGATCGATTAAAATCGAATCTCTTTTGTGTATTTATTTACATCTCATGTAATGTTTTGAAATGGGCGCTACGTGGCGCTGTGGGGGTGGGAGCTTTAGTTGAAGGTGTTGTTGACGACGTAGTCGGCGGCCATCGAGGTGGCGATGGACTTGATCTTCTGCTTCTTGTCCTTCATGCACTTGCCGTAGCCGATGATGTTGGCGATGCTCAGCACGAGCGCGACGCCGATCACAAAGAGGTACTGGAAGCTGAAGTTGAGGAGGGCCACGACGCCCAGCAGGGCCCACACGGGCACCGTACCCACCAGCGCCGTCCCTGCGCGTTGGAGAGACACCACGTCAAGTCGCATGAGAGATCTCTCTCATGCGATGAAAATGGCGCTACACGAATGGACGGGGGGGGGGCGTACAGAAGATGACGGCCTCGACAGCGTTCACGGGGTTCTTGGAGGACTCGAACATCCACACGTTGGTGCCATCGTCCTTGACGTAGTGCCACCATCTCAGCCCGACCAGCAATCGCCCCGTGACGTTCTTCACGGTCCAGAAGTCGGCCGCGAGCAGCAGCACGATGACGATGAAGGACAGGATGAAGCTGTCGGTGAACAGCTTGATGACGATGTAGAGCACGATGGCGGCGATCTTGAACGCCAGGTGGAAGAACACGGCGATGGGATGCTTGCTCGATCCCCCAGGTGCAGCCGCGCCCCCGCCTCCCCCCTGCGCATCTATCGGCGCAGATCCCACCGGCACCGATTGCTCTGCTCCCGTGAAGAAATCCTGCTCCATGTGTTTCCTCTCTCTCCTTCCTCTCGAGATCTAGTCGCAGTAGTAGAAGCAGAGGAGGATGTCGATCGCAGAGAGATGTCGTTCGCGATTTTGGGACGACTCTGCTCTTGTGTGGCCCTTGTCCACGTCATCACGGGCCCGCCCCAGAGAACTTCCCTTGCCTTTCCCAGCCCCCTATTCGCTGCTTGGCTGCGCCCCTTGGCGAGTGAGTCCCAGCCTGAAGCCTCGTACTCTCCCTCCCCATGCACGCAGCTGTGACATACGCATGCGTGCACTCACATGTGCAGCGCGGGCGCATAGATGAACCACAACGAAGGTGTATTATTCTGAAGCAGGCCCAGCAGCCGCCCAGGCGGATGGAGAAGGTGGTGCAGAATCACCCTATGTGCGCCAGGGCATTGAGTCTGGCAACGTCGATGTACAGTACCCACGTGGTGATCCTCTCAAGGTGTGTGCTCCGTACCGCTCGCGCCGTGTGCGAGTCGTGTAGCGCACAGTGACCTGATTTCTCGACACTTTTCCTTATGGATTGTATTGGACGACCCGTTTCTGTCGACAGGCTTTATTCGCTCGCTGCAGCGCAGAGAGACAGATTTCCGAACCACCCAGCGACAGTGCGACAAGAGGCAGAGGGGCGTGGAGGACGAGGCAGCAAGCCCACCACATAACAGGTATCGTCTTTCTCCTTCTCCCAATTGTTGTATTTGTTTCTGCCCCCAGGACGCAATCAAAGTCACGCCAAGCCTTCGCCGCAAGTTTCGTGCGGGGGGGGGGGCAACCGGACGGGAACAGAGGGGAGGCCACCTGGACATGCTCCAGGGGGGACCACATCACCCACTGTAGCACGTCTAGGTGACCTCCCCACACTGAGGCCGCATGTTAGCGTCATCCCGGCCACACAGCACTACTAGTGAGGTAGGACAAGAGAGGCCTCAAAAAGGAAAGTGTACACTTGCAATAAAATTTATTTTAAAATGTATTATTTAGGCCTCTTGATTTTGGCCCCCTCAGCCCTCAACCGCATCCTCCACACCACTCTCTATTGTGGAGTACACTTCCAACTGAATACTCACTTGGTGGCTGAAGTGGTGGATGTAGGTGGAAAAATAGTGATCGCACACGCAAAAAACGCCCGTAGCTTTTCGGGTGGAGAAATTTGGCCATCAATAGCCGCTGAGCACGTGCATTGATCAATGGCCCACACGCGCACTAGAGCATGACGCTGCTGAGGTCCTCCCAAGCGCAAACAAGATGGAGGCGAGGGGTGGTCTGACTAACCTGCATAGTGCAGCGGTGCTGGTGCTGCTAAGCCTGGCCGTGTTGAGCACAATGGTCGTGCAGCTGCATGCAAATCAGGTACCGTGGTGTGAGGTTGGCTGAAGCTGTGAGCACGTCTTGGCTGGAACTGACTAGCAGGCCTGCACTTCATGTCCCAGTGCTTCATGCTGCCCGACGGCATGATGCCGGTGGCAGGTACGTGCGCAGGGCCCGAGCAGAGGCTGGCGGTCAAGCGGAACAACATCGAGCTGGTTAACTACAACTGCAGCTTGAACAGTGTGCCCTACTACCCTGATGGCAACAGCTCTGCACCCATACGTGTAAGCTCCTCCACGCACACGCATACTCACTCGCGCGCACGCACTCACGTGCATACACATTCACTGCCAGTGCGGCGAGTGTGTGCCCGGCACGGCCGGAGCGGACGATCCAAGGCGTCTGTGCGGTGTGAACGACTACTGCACCGACGGTGCTCGCTGCAGACCGGCCAAGCTGTCTCCCTTCTTCGCAGAGGCTTGTCCCTACGATGGAGGTTCCATGTGCGGCCCTGGGCTGTCGTGCATCCAGCACGTATGCGTGATCTGCGAGGAGGGCGCGTACGACCCCACAGACGGCAAGATGTGCTTCAACGGCCAGTGGTACGTTCACGCCCGGCACATTGACGCTGCCTAGTGTCAGCTGACTCACAAGACCCTACCCTGCTATCGAAAGGACGTACTCGGAGTGGGACACGATGAGCAGCGACCCTCAGGACGTGTTCTTGTTGGTTATCATGATCTTGTTCTTCGTCTCGATCGTCCGGCCAATCTTTGGTACTGACGCCCTTCAGCCTCCCTGCATTGCTCACTTGGCGAGTGAGAAGGTGCTGATCAGCTGCACCGGTGGCGCACAGTGCGCAAGGGTGCGTGGAAGAAGGGATACCTGTTCAAGTTGCTTCGCAAGAACAAGAGAACGAAGAAGCTGGGCAAGTGGCTCGACAACCAAACCGAGAAGGCCATCAACAGGCTCTTCCATCGCGCTGAGCGGGACACCAGGCGAAGGAGAAGCGGAAGCATTCCGCTCAGGCCCAAAGGCTTCGATCCTCGCGTTGCTTCGCCCGAGTACGCCTTCAACTCTCCCTCGCCTTCATTCTTCTCTTTGGCATCGCATTCGTTCTTTCGCAGTGCACGTCATCTCCTGGTCTCCCCTGGCCTCTCCTCGCTCACCTTGATCCACGCAGACCTCAGGAATCGGGCAGCTCTGTAGAAGACGAAGTAACCGACGCTCTAGAGGTGGATCGAAGCTACGACGGCCATGAGGAAGAAGAGGACGCCACGGAGATGGTGGAGATGGCGCTGGACTCTGACGGAGAGACGCCCAACGCAGCGAGCTACGATGGCAAAGAGGAGAAGAAGGAAGAGGAGGCCGAGAAGGAGCCGCAGCACGAATTCGTCCTGCCCCCACGAAGGGTCGTCAGCAACAACCCAAGGGGACACCCGGGCAAGGTGATACCCACGCTCACCCGACCGCGCCAGTTCGGTTTCGGCACCACCAAGACCGAGTGGGCCAACAAGGAGGACGCCTCGTCTGCCGCCGTCCCAAGAGGGATGTGACGAGCGGCCGCCACACAAATGTAAGAGATGACGATCTAAAGGGTGATGGCGCACAATTTGATTGTTGGACGGCAATGAAAAGAGATGAGCGAGTGACACGAGGGAAGCTAAGATGTTTTGCTTTTTTTATATTTGCACCTCCCTGTGAGTCGGGGACAGTGATGGGGAACCTCTGTACGCAAAGATGAAGTCGTTTAGATATCCTCCTCACCCTCATCACCACCGTCACCGGCAGCCTCCTTCTCAGCCTTAGCCTTGACCCTCTTCCTCTTGTTACGGCCGGGACGACCGCCGCCGAAGGGCGAGTTGAGGGCGAAGTCGACGTGCTTCTGGCTGTCGGTACGGACGATGAACGAGGGCACGTTGACGATCTGCTTGCCGACGCGGATGTGACGCTGGCGGATGAGCACGCGGGCGTGGTGGATGGACTTGGCCAGACCGATCTTGAACACCTGGGTCTGGAGGCGACGCTCAAGGAAATCGTTGATCTTGAGGGCCAGCACGTAATCGAGCTTGTTCTTGCTCTCCTCCATGACGCCCATGCGGTGGAGGCGACGGAGCATAGCGGAACCCTCGAAGATGCGCTTGGGGTGCTTCTCGGGGAGGGTGAGCAGCTTACGGGCGTTCTTCCTCACCTTCGAGAGGGCGTAGTGGACACGCCACACCTCCCTCTTGTTCTTGAGGCCGAACTCGCCGATGAGCTTAAGCTCATGATCGAGACGCTCCTTCTCGAAGGGGCGACGAGGAGTCTTAACAGTCTTACCGTCTGCAGAAGAGGAGCATCACAAATGCGCGGGTTTCAATTAATTGAGGGCTCACGCATCCACACTCCCACCCCCCGGAGCACGCCAAAGGCATAGCCTCCATGGCACCGAGGCAAGGGAAACGGATCTAGACGAAGGGATCACGTACAGTTTCTGATCGACATGACCGTCCAGCAGTGGTTCCCTGGCCGAGGATGGACGATGCACCAGAAGAGAGAGGGAGGAAAGGAAAGAAGAAAGAAAAATGGTGCCGCCGTTCCACCCACGAGCCTGGGGACGGACTTGGTCCTCCTTACCTTTGATTCTGGTTGGCCGCAATCCAAAGATTCAAATTGGCGGCATTTACCGGGGACCAAGAGTGGAAGACTGGAATGAAGCCGGAATGTGCGGTCCTGGGTGGCGACCGAGGTGGGGCGACGTACCTGTGTCCTCGTGCGGGTTGGCGCAGAGAGCGTGCGCACACAGAGACAAAGAGCTTTGCTTGTGCTGCTGCGAGGCCGTCGTTGTGGGGGAGATCGATCGGCCGTGAACACGCACAGCGGACTCGTCGCGCGTCTTGTGGTGTCATTCGGAAAAGTTCACGGCCTCTGCTCGCGCCCTCTCAGCGGATTGCATCGAATGAAGACCTACAAGTTCAAGGTACGCGCGTTGTGGGGGCGATCCATTTAAAATGCGAATGGGAACTCGAGTTTGAACCATTTTTCTCCATCCAATTCTGCTGTGCTGCACAGGGCGAATGGAGGGGCAAGAGTGCCGGGGGTTGTTTAAATCACTCCACCTGGAGATTCAACCCTCAGATCTTCCTGACCGTGAGGAGCAAGATCAACCTCACAATCAAGCTGACCCAGGAGGTCGATGACAACTTGAACCACATCGGCTTCTACGTGGCGAAAAGCGATGGTACGCTCCCTCACCTTGCTCCCCCCTCCTCCCTTTCCCCTCCCGCCCCCGCCTCTACAATTGCAGAGAGGCCTATCGTGGGCGAACATTCATTCAAACATTGCATTTTTGTAGGGAGCGGGCGACGACAACTGAGCCTGTCGCGCGATCAGTTGATAGCCAAGGCCCCCTTCGAGGACTGCAAGACCGGTACGTTCGAACAGTTCACAACCAGCCAACACGCCCTCTCTCGTCCTTTCGCCTGTTCATTGCTTTGATCTCATTTTGTCTCTCCTAATCTCCTCGCCTCGCCCGCAGTTGCCTTTGATGTTACCCTCGAGGCCTCGCCTGTACAATACATTGTCATCCCCTGCACATTTTTCCCCAAGCACGAGTGCAAGGTACAACTCCATCTCTCCTTCCCTCCTCGCACAGTCTCTACGCCCCCTCCCCCCGACATGTCGGCCATCCCCATTTTGTTTATTTTTTATCCATTTTTTTATTTGGATCTTTCAAATTCCGCCCATTCGGTCTCCCCTCTCCGTCTTGCCATCCATCTTCATCTCGGAGCCTTTTTTAAATGGCCCTTTGTGCCCGTTCTCCCTCTCCTCCTGTTCATGAACTATGATCTGATCTGAACGGACGCGCGCACACAGTTCACGATGACCTTCACGACGGAAGGCGCGGACGCTCTCACGCTGGAGCCGTTGTCGCCAAGCAAGGAGTGGAAGCACGTCCTGATTGAGGTACGGTCAACGTTTGAGCTGGAGGGAAAGATAAGAGAGAAGAACGGGAGGAGAGAGAGGGAGGACGACACCAAGGAGAAGCGGCCGCATGCCAAGGAGGGAGACCGAACGGATGAACGCAGAGACACTCCGACAGCAATGAGGATAGCGACGGGGAAAGGGGACAAGATGGAGGATACTGCCGATGGAGTGAAGGGACAAACGCACGAGCATGCTGTCAATCCCACACGACCGACTGCATTATGGGCGGCCGGTAGCGAAATGGAGGATCATGGAATGGAGAGAACATGATCTCCTCGCGCACAGCGGAACGAGGACGGAGTTTCAGTTTAAGATCTGCTGGCCAATGGGCAGAAGGAGATGAACTGGGAAAGCCATGCGGGACGGGCGTGAGCATCGAGGTGCTGATTTCATCTCTCCCCCTCTGTCTCTCCTCTGTTCTCCATACGCGCAGGGCGATTGGAGCGGCAAGTCTGCTGGAGGCTGCAAAAACCACGCAACGTGCCCCAACAACCCACAGTTCCTGCTCCAAGTGACAAGTCCCACCAACACCCATCTGCTGCTCACCCAAACCGAACGCACCGACTTTGACCACATCGGCTTCTACGTCGCCAAGACCTGTACGCGCCCTCGCTCGAGCACTGGCAGATGGCCTTGACCTGTGGTGTTAACCCTCAATCCCTCTCTTTCTCATTCGAACAGCGTCCGCGGCGGTGAAAATGCCCAAGATCAGCACAAGCGACATCATCGCCAAATCCGAGTTCGCCAGCACCAGGGAGGGTACGATTGTGGTGTTTTGTTTCCTACCACCGATTTACTGCGAGAGTACGCACTGGCTCACGCTCAACCCCTCTTGCAGCTCACTGGAACGGCGTGTTGAAGCCCGACAGCATGTTTGTGGTCATTCCGTGCACGTTTGACCCCAACTGGGAGAGCAAGTTTTCTCTCACCATTCTGACGGATCAGCCGATCAAGATCAAGAAGCTTCAGGAGGTCAAGGATCTCACGCTCGAGGTACCCCTCATCGCTTTCCACCAGTGTTGGAGTAGGGTCTGACCGACGCTTCGCTCCTTCAGGGTGCTTGGGCGGGAGAGACGGCGGGTGGCTGCATCAACCACTGGACGTGGAGGAACAATCCCCAGTTCATGATGACGGTGAAGAAGGATTTGACCGCCACCGTCACTCTGAAGCAGGGAGACTCTGACGCAATGCCCTCGGCGGGCTTCTACGTGACCAAGAGCAACGGTGCGCAAGGCAATGCTTTTAACCCCGCTGAATCGATGGATTTGCCGTGCATGTTCGTGCGACTGACGGCCCCCGTCGATCTTTGCTTTTGTTGCTGAACAGGCAAGAAGATTTTGATCATGAAGCCTGAGGACCTCCTCGGCAAGGGCGCCTTCGAGAAAAAGAAGACGATCTCAGCTGACATCGAACTCAAGGCGTCTGAGCTGCCCTACGCCATCATCCCGTGCACCTTCTATCCGGACACGGAGAACTCCTTTTCCGTGTCGGTGACGCCCAGCACATCCCCATCTGACGTAAGACTCAGAGCCTGCGCCGACGACTGGAGGAAGGCCGTCGCCAGCGTACGCAGATCTCCGCCTCCGTCACTCCAGCCCTCAAACGGCCGCTGGTGGACCTCTCAGCATGCTCATCGTTCATCGTTTTGTGTCGTCTCCAGGGCCAATGGGTCAAGGGCAAGACCGCTGGCGGTTGCCGAAACTACAAGAGCTGGCTCAGCAATCCTCAGTTTTTCATGCGCCTGCGAGTGAAGAGCGAGGTGGTCATCATTCTCTGCCAGCAGCAGGGCACCGAGAACCTGGACAACTCGATCGGTTTCTACATCATACAGACCAAGGGTACGCTCGCGCTTACGATCTCCGCGCCATCTCCGTCTCGGCTAATGTATCTGTTGTATCCGTCCCTCCCAATCAAGATGCTGGCGTTGTCAACAACGCGAGGAAGGAAGACATTGTGCAAAAGTCAATCTTCCGCAAAGATGAAGAGGGTGCGCGTTGATCAACTCGCTTGTGTGCGTGTGGTTTTGGGAACCAGCTCACACGCAACACAACAGTCACGATCGAGGCCACAATGGAGGCGGGAACCTACAACATCGTGCCCTGCCTGTTTGACGCCAATCTGGAGGGCAACTTCTCCTTGGTCGTCTACGCTTCGTCGGACTTTGAGCTGGTACGTCCGCATCAATGCGTTCTCAGCTTCATTTGCTCCACCACTCATGACTCGCAACTCATGTCTTCATGCCTCTATTCAGTCCTCCTTCGACACCAGCAGCACCGTTAAGATGTCGGCGCCCGTCGTCGACTCCACTCTGGTGACCGGCGGAGGCTCCGAGATTCAGCACATGCGACACAAGCTGCTTCAGGTGAGCTCGCGCCGTCATCTCCCTCTCATGCCCATATCTGAGGATGCTTGCTAACTCTGCAATCGCGATTGCGCGTGCCAGGAGAAGGAGAAGGAAAGGGAGAGGTTCTACTCATCGGACGAGGTCATCGCGGCCATGCCATCCGATCTTGAGAGCGCGACCACTCCGAACGGAACTGAGATTCAGGTATCCAGCGGCTCGCTTTTGACTCAGTGTGCTCTTTCGTGCGATAGAGGGGAGGAGACTGATCCCGCTCTCCACTGTGACGCAGCCCTCCCCGCGACAGCAGGAGGAAGAAACCAAGGTCAGCCCAAAGGAGAAGAAAGAGAAGAAGGACAGAAAGAAGACGAAGAAGACGAAGGAGAAGGGAAAGGGCCTCAAGTCCAGCAAAGCGGGCTCGCCTCCGCCGGTGGCACAGGCTCTGTCATCTTCATCATCCACGGTACACACCACACGCACCATCTCCGTACTTCAATGGCGTCCGCTCACCATCACCTTGATCGTCATCGTCATCGTCGTGTGCAGGACGTGATACTTCCGGCCGACGGGGGACGGCAACATTTCCCATGGGAAGTCGATTTCGATGAGATTGAAATTCTTGAAAAAATCGGTCAGGGAGGCTTCGGCGTGGTGTACAAGGTAGGCCCAGGCCCCCTTCCCTCGCTTCGTGCGGGCGGCAACCTGGTGGTGTTGGTTGAGTAGGTGGATGGGATGGGTGTATGACCCTCGTGCGTGTGCGTGCTTTGCAGGGGCTGTGGCGTGGTACAACCGTGGCCGTGAAAAAGCTTATTCAGGAAGAGATGGACGACAGCTCCTACCAGGAGTTCCTCAAGGAGATCGAAACGATGAGGTAAGTCACGCGACTCTCCTGCGCAAACGTGTGATCGTTCGATCGGCTCTAAGCTTTTCTTTTCGTTCTCGCCCTCTCTTCCAGCAAACTGCGGCACCCACAGATCGTCTTGTTCCTCGGCGCCTGTTTGACTCCGCCCCACATCTGTATCCTGACCGAGTTTTTGGAGCGCGGCAACCTGGCCGAGGTGCTCCGAGACCGCAAGCTGCCCTGGCGTACCAAGGTGTCCATGGCCTGCTACGCTGCACAGGGCATGAACTATCTCCATCAGTCCAAGCCCAAGGTGGTGCACCGAGATCTCAAGTCACTCAATCTGCTCGTTGATGAGAACTACCATGTCAAGGTACAGCCCCGCTCACGCACTCTGCCCGCGCGAGCGCACACATGCGCCAGGTCTTAACGACGTGTGGAAACTCCATCAGGTGGCCGACTTTGGTCTGTCCAAGGTGTCGGTGACCGGCAACACGCTGAACTCCAAGGTGGGTTCGCTCAACTGGTGTGCGCCAGAGATCCTGCTTCAGTCGATGCCCTACACGGATAAGGCCGACGTGTACTCCTTCGGCATGGTGCTGTGGGAGTTGCTCACCCATGAAGCCCCCTTCTCCGGCATGCACCCTCTCCAGATCGTGCGGGCAATCGATCAGGTATACTTTTCTCTCCTCCCCTTCTCCTCGCCTGCACTCCCTTCCACGCCACACCTCGTCGGCGGCTTGCGACGCTCGACAGGCGCACGCTGACCACGACCATGCTCCCTCCCTCTTGTTGTCCCACACTTCAGGGCAAGCTTCCGGACATCCCTGCCAACTGCCCGTCGGCCGACTACGCCAAGTTGATCGAGGACTGCTGGGAGAAGGAGCCCGACAGCAGGCCCGGCTTTGACCACATCCTCGCCCGACTGGAGAAGATCAAGAAGGAAGCCATCGACGCCGACAAGTCGGGTTGATGGCGGCGCACGGCCCCTTCCCCAATCTATCCCTCCTTTGCTGCTTCTGCCTTGCGAGAGCGCGCGCCATGTCTTTGCTGTCTGGTCAGCCTCCCCGTGGCAAGAGCAGCGCCGTCATTCCATCCTCTACGCTCTAGCTTCTCTCTCGCTTCTCTTTCGCTCGCTCTCTCTCTCTTACTCTTCCTCATTCCATGTATCAAATACGTATACGGATGCCCCCTCCCCCTCTACCCACCACCCCCTCCATCCACAAACAACAAATAACAAAACAACAACCTTATCCCCTTTCCTCTTGCCCTCTTGTCTTGGAGCGCTCGTTCACCTCGATGAGGCACACCCTGCACGCGCAAAGAGCGCACGCGTGGATTGGTTCGCGCGAGCGCGCACACGACGCGAACGCGCACGAACGCGCCAACGCGCTGACGAGACGAGCACTAAAGGCGGGGGAACTGACTTTACCCCAATAGAGAAGAAGGGGCCGATCTCGCCGACATAGCGCGGCGCACCAGTGGGAGCAGCTACTGCTGCTGCACATCATCGACACATAGTGGCCCCTTCATAAGACTTTATATGCGCCGAGGAGTCAGGGTCAGAGCCGTCAGCAGCATCTGTCACCGCCGAGGAACTTCATTGGCCTCGTCTTCGCTTCGTCTTTCCACTAGTCGCTTCCTCACCAGCACAGCATCCACCACCACCAGCAGCGTCAACACTAGCACCACCTCAGCGCTCCGCATCACCACCACAGCACCGGCACCCAGTAGATCTTTGAGCACCAACACCAACACCACCAACCAAGAAGAAGACATGTCGCACCCCAAATCGCTGCACGATCTGACCGCCGAGGACAACCAGGGCCACACCCTTGACTTCTCCCAGCTCAAGGGCAAGGTAAGACAGCGCACAGCATAGCACAGCACAGGACTAGACGTGATGCCCCCCCCAAGCATGAGCGAATGAATTAATTTACTAACACTGGTGCCATCATGACGCAACAACGTTGCAGGTTGTGCTCATCGTGAACGTTGCCTCCAAGTGCGGCTTCACGCCCCAGTACAAGGAGCTGCAGGCCCTCTACGAGAAGTACAAGGACCAAGGTACCAGAAAATTCATCATCATTAATAATCTCATCAAATTTGATGAGATTTTTTATGAGACGAATCTGCCCCCCTGCTCGCTCCATCTGCCTGCCTTGCTCACGCGTATGCACACCTGCCCTTCACACTCCAGGCCTTGAGATCGTGGGCTTCCCGTGCAATCAGTTCGGCAGCCAGGAGCCCGGCTCCGACGCTGAGATCCAGGACTTCTGCCAGGTTCGTACAGCCACGGACACCACAGAGCGCCTTGCGTGCGTGTGCGCGCGACGAGTGCGTGCGGCGTGTGCGTGTGGTCAGATGTGGTTCGCTCACCTGTGGTGTCTCACGCTTCAACAGAAGAACTATGGCGTGAGCTTCCCGATCATGAAGAAGGTCCACGTCAACGGCGATGAGACCCACCCCGTCTACGCCTACCTCAAGAACAGCAAGTCGGGTCTCCTCGGCATGACCCGCATCAAGTGGAACTTTGAGGTTCATTCCTCCTCCTCGTCCTCTGTCCCTCTTTGCGTGCAGCGCGTTCTCATCTCTCTGTGCCGCACACGACACACGACACACAGAAATTCCTGGTTGATAAGGATGGCGTCGTGGAGGAGAGGTACTCGTCCCTCACCAAGCCCGAGTCGCTCGAGGGCCCCGTCGAGAAGCTGCTCCACAAGTAAACCAACCAACAACTGCCCGCTAGAGAGAGAGAGAGAGAGCCTCATCATCAACGCGTCACGTTGGTGCTGTGCGTGCATCTCGCACGCAGCGTGCAATTTTAATTCACTCATCCCCTTCCCTTGCTCGTTACTGCATCGCGCCAACACGACACGTTGAACCCATTCATCACATCGTACCTTGAAGGACGAGAGCAAGCTTGCAGCGCGACTGGGCACGTGAGATCTTGCTGGCGCGGCGAGCGGGGTTCTCGCTCGTGCGTGTGGTGGACTTGATGCTCAGGGCCTTGGGGTTGGTTGCGGGCGCACATGTACGCACGTACATGTATGGTTCCTGTAAGTGACGGATGGCAGTGGAGGTGAGGAGTGTACTGAGCCAATGGGGTTTAGTTTTTAACGCCGAAGCATTAAAGCCCTGAGCTTTGCGCCAATGGAGGGTCATCGGCGAAGCCCCCCGCTGTCGCTGCGCTCAAGGTTGCAGGCGTACGGTACGCTAGGTTAGTAGCTTCAGTTCAGGCCTCTTGTCCATAAAACCGAGCACGCAGGCATCCCTGCATTCACTCCACATCTCAACCAACCAACCGAACAATGAAGGCCGCCCTCTTCGCCCTCGTCGCGCTCCTCTTCGTCGTCAACGCCGCCCAGGCGGCCCTCTTCTTCTGCGAGGACAGCTCCTATGACCCCGTCCAGCCGGCCTTCTCGAGCGCCGCCAAGTTCAACGCGGAGCGCGCCATCTTCGTGAACTTGAGGGACTACTTCGCCTCGATCACCAAGAACGTCGACCTGGGCAACACCACCGTCGAGACCTCGATCGTGAACCAGCTCAAGAACAAGCTCACCCAGGAGGGCTACGACAATACCGTCATCAGCTTCACCATCACCCGCTCCAACGGCGACATCACGATGGACACCATCCTCGGCGTCAACCCCGACATCGACAACCACGGCGGCCGCTACTCGCTGGGCAAGCCCATGTGGTGCCGCGACTTTGCCACCCTCGTCTTTGACTACACCTACGTCACCCGCACCGGCCTCCAGTACCGCTTCTGGTCGCAGGCCGTCCAGACCTCGGTGCTGAAGCAGTGGTTCTCCTTCCGCTGGAACATTCCCGTCCAGTAGATCGTAGGAGTTAAAAACGTCTCAGTGTTATGACATTAACTCATTTCAATAAAGTGGAAGAAGACGACGACACCAAGGACAACATGGACGAACTCATGCCTGAGCTGGTGGGCCTCGTGCTCAGATGAATAGACAGCCTCGTTGCTTGCCGTTTCGTGTGCACCACCTGGATGCGCACCGGCCACCCCCCAGAGCGAGAGCAGAAGCAGGAGCACGACGACTTTAGCTACCTGTGCGCAGCCAACGGCTGGCTTGGGCTGCTGCAGTGGGCGCGGGCCAACGGCTGTCCCTGGGACGAGTTCACGTGCGAGCAAGCAGCCGCAGGAGGCCATCTAGAGGTGCTCCAGTGGGCGCGAGCCAACGGCTGTCCGTGGGACAGGTGGATGTGTGCGGAGGCGGCCAAGGGCGGCCATCTCGACGTACTGCAGTGGGCGCGGGCCAACGGCTGCCCGTGGACCGATGCAACGTGTGGGATGGCGGCCGAGGGAGGCCATCTCGCGGTGCTGCAGTGGGCGCGGGCCAACGGCTGTCCGTGGGACGAGTCAATCTGTGCGTACGCGGCCGCAGGAGGCCATCTCGAGGTGCTCCAATGGGCGCTGGCCAACGGCTGCCCGTGGGACGAGGCGACGTGCGCGGTGGCCGCCCAGGGAGGCCATCTCGACGTGCTGCAGTGGGCGCTGGCCAACGGCTTTGCAGCGGGCGAACTAACATCTGAGTACGCAGCCAAGGGAGGCCATCTCGACGTGCTCAAGTGGGTGCGAGGGACCTATGGCTGCCCGTGGGACGAGGCGACGTGCGCGGGGGCAGCCGAGAGAGGCCATCTCGACGTACTGCAGTGGGCACGGGCCAACGGCTGCCCGTGGGACGAGCGGTCGTGTGCGCTGGCGGCCAAGGGAGGCCATCTCGCGGTGCTCCAGTGGGCGCGCGCCAACGGCTGTCCCTGGGATGAGGCAACCTGTGTGCAGGCAGCCAGGGGAGGACACCTCGACGTGCTCCAGTGGGCGCGCGCCAACGGCTGTCCCTGGGACCGGTTGACGTGCGCGAGTGCGGCCGAGGAAGGCCATCTCGAGGTGCTCCAGTGGGCACAGGCCAACGGCTGCCCATTGTAAGACCAGTGAAGCTGTAAAGAAGCAAGGAAAACAACCCTAAAGCCTGGCGACCAGCCTGGCCTCAGTCTGGTTCGCCCTGTCCAGGATTGCAGAATCAGTTGATCGGCTTGCTTCATTTTTGTCTCTTTCGTTCTTTACTGGAGGCGTCGAGAGGTGACGACGAGAGAGATCAGCCGCGCATCAACGAAAACGGGTGCATGTATTGCAAACAACCACGCGACCACAACCACAACGAGAGGTGGTTGGAGGTAGAGGTAGAGAGAGAGAAAGAGAGGAGGGGCTGGCGCTGCCTCACTTCAGAGGAGCGCAATACAGCCAGAATAAAAAAAAAAACGAGTGTGAGCGCTCGCACTTAGCCGATCATGACGACTCGTCGCGGCTCTCGCTCTTCAGGGCTTGATGGGATCGCCGCCAAAGATGATCTTCCACTTCTCGCTCAGGCTAACGCAGTGCGAGAGCGGGGTGAGGCAGGTGAGCTCCTTGTGCAGGGCAGAGCCCTGGTGTCCGGTCGACGACGCGGCCGCCGTCTCGTTCGAGTGATGCTGGTGTCCGCGCTGTTGCTGCTGCTGGTGGTGCTTCACTTGGACGGGCCACACCTGCTCGTTGGCGTTGAGGAAGGCATAGCCGCCGCACGACGATGAAGACGAGGACGACTGACGCTTGCCAAACGCTCCAGCGCTGGCGTTGGCGCCGCGCTGCTGTCCTCCCGCGTGCGTTTCATGTCCGAGCAACATCTTGCGCGCATTGGCGAGGACGCGCTTGGGACCGTCCAGCGCGTCGTGCTTGCACTGCAGCCAGATGAAGCCGTAGTTGGGATCGGCGTTGATGCACATCTGCTCGAGGTCGTGCACGTCGGCCGTGGCGCCCTTCTCGATCAGCTCCAGACGCAGGTACTCGACGAACGAGTCGCCGTACTGCGGAGTGAACTGGATCGCGAACTGGAGGAAGCGACGGGCGTCGGCCTGGTTACCGCGGCGCATGGCGATGCGCGCGCCCTCGCACCAGACCTCGCCCGACTTGGGCACCTCCTGGAGGGCCTCCTTGAACACGCGCAGCTGCGCGGGCTCGTCCTTGCGCAGCCAGTGCAGATGGATGAGCACGGCCCACAGCCTGCCGGTGCCGGTGTGGATGAGCAGGGCCTCCTCGGCCTGCGTGATGGCCTGCGGGATGTTGTTGGCCCTGATCTCGAGCAGCACGCTCTCGAGGAAGACACGCCACTCGTGCTTGGTCTCCTTGCGGGCCTTGCGCAGGATGAGACGCGCGGCCTCAGTGTGTCCGGCGTACTCCTCGAGGCGCGAGCACTCGAGCAGCACCGCGGCGCGCATCTTGCGCGGAGCGGCGCCCAGCGCACGCTGCAGCAGCTTGCGCGCGGCCTTGGTGTTGCCCACGCTCAGTTCAGTTCTTGCGCCTGTCAACATTTAAGATACGAGCGTGAGCGTGATGGCCGAACGAGCGTGTGATGTGGCAAGCGGTGAAGGGGACGCGACGTACCACCGAGCCAAACCTTCCAGATGAGGTTCTGAGGGCACGAGTAGGCGCTGCGCACGTACTCGCGCCTGCAGCGCTGCAGGTTGCCAGCGCGCTCCTCGACCTGCGCGTGCTCAAAGTGGATCTTCCACACGAGCTCCTTGGGCACGCAGGCCAGTGCGCGCTTGACGGTGCTGCGCAGGGCGGTCAGGTCGCCCGAGAGCTGCTCGTAGGCGAGGCGCTCCTGCACGCGCAGCGCCGAGAACCAGAGCGGGCCGTAGCGCGGGTTCTCCTCGAGTCCCTTCTCCACCAGAACCGACGCGCGGCGGTGGTGCTCGTGACGCTCCTCCAGGCGGAAGGCCTCGTTGAAGATGGGCCCGTACCAGGGGACGTGCTTGATCAGGTACTGTGTGTTGAGACAGCGCGTGATGGCATTGATGTCAGCGAATGTCGCGATGAGATAGTGATGAATGCGTGCATTGCGTGCGTGCGTGCGTACCTTGAACACCTCGCGGGCGACGTGGAGGTTGCCGGCGCGGGCCTCGAGCAGGCCGCCCTCGAGCACGGTCTTCCAGGTGCGCTCAACGGATTCGGCCTTGAGGCGCGACATGAGGGACCGGGCGCCGGGCAGGTTGCCGATGCGCTCCTCGTGCTTGAGCGCCTTCACCAGCAAGCTCTCGCTGTAGGGACAGTGCGTGAGGCCCTCGAGCAGGATGTCCTGTTCACATCAACGACGACGATCAGCTGACTGCAATCAAGGTATCACACGACACACAGTGTGACGAGGGAGCGTACTCGGCACTTGGTGAGACGGCCGCACTCCTCCTCGAGCTTGGCGTACTCGAGCCAGCCGGGACTGGCCGTGGGCTGCAGCTGCACCACCTTGGCGTACCACTTGCGGGCCTGCGACGCGGCGTTCTCCCGCTTGAGGAAGTCGGCCAGCTCCAGGCACACGCGCCAGTGGAGCGACGTCGGCAGCGTCGCCATCTGCTCTACGGCATAGTCCCTCGCTCCCTCCATTCCCGACTCCTGCATCACGATCAGATCACCGCCATCAGTCAGCTGTGCGTGCGCGTGCGTGTGCACGAGTGCGTGCGCATGTGAGAGATCGCTGGAGTGGTCACCTTCTCCTTGCGCTTGAACTGGCGGAGGAAGTTCTTGAAGGCGGCCTTGGCCTGCGGGCTCTCGTGGGGGCCGCAGTAGCCATCGCTGTCCGATCCGCTCTGATCGAACTCGCCGTCGCTGTACGATTCCCTGCGCTCGTAGACATCGGCCGGCGGCGGCTGCGTCATCTGCTGTGGCTGCTGAGGCATCTGTGGCTTGAGCTGCTGCTGCGTCATCTGTGGCTGCTGCTGGCCCAGGTAGGGCTGTTGCTGCTGTTGCTGCTGCTGCGGCTGATGAGGACGAGGCTGGTACTGGGGCTGCTGGAGGCTGAAGTGCATCGCCTGTTGCTGCTGTTGCTGCGCGAGCAGGAACTGCTGGTGCTCGGGCGTGGGCAGAAGAGGCGACTCGGGACGGTACATCTGCTGCTGCTGTTGCTGATGGTACTGCTGCTGCTGCTGCTGTCTCATCGCCGCCTGCTGCTGATGATAGAGCTGCTGCTGTTGCTGTTGATGCTGCTGTTGCTGGTGCTGGTGGTGATAGCTCTGAGGCAGAGGCAGGACCGCAGCGGCCGAGGGATAAGATACCCCCATCGGCGAAGACGACGACGACTGGAAGAACGACGACGCGGCGGCGGCAGCGGCGGCGGCCGACGGGGGCGACGGCGTGCGACGCTCGCGCAGCGGCTGCTGCTGCTGGTTGAGGGCCGACGTGTACCTCGACTGCGGGACCGGAGCAAACGGCACGCCCTGCGACTGCTGTCCGTGCATCGACGTCGATTGCTGGTGCTGCTGGTGCTGCTGCTGATGGTGATGAAGCTGGAGCGGGTGAGCCTGGGCCTCCTGCATGAACTCGTTGAGGAACGAGAACGAGAAGTAGGAGAAGCTGGAGAAGGGCGGCGGCTGGATCGAGCTGTTGTTCTTCTTGAGCAGCGACGACGGCGGCGCAGAGAAGAGCGAGAAGACGTTCTCATCCGCCGTCGCACTCGAGGACGACGCCGCGCACGAGCCGTACGTCGTGTCCATCATCATCGACGATGAGGAGGAGAAGGCTGAGGTCTGGTCGGCCGTCCTGTCGGCGCTCGAGCCGTAGTAGGACGACGACGATAACGACGACGAGGAGGGGCGATTGCTCCCGACCACCTTGCTCGCTGGTGCGCCTCCGTGGTTCATGGCGAAGGTCTGGTGGTTGGTCGCCACGGGGATGTTCTCCACATCGGCCGTCAAATCGAATCCGTGCCACGCATGCTGCGGCAGGGAGAGATGCGTCGCCATCACGTGTGTGTGCGTGAAGAGCCGGGCAAGTGAAGGAGCGTGCGTGTGTGCGCAACTGACGGTGTGTGAACAAAGCTTTGAACGTGAGAGAGCTAGCTAGTTACTTGTTGTTGAGGGACCCCGAACGGTTGTTGGCGCCACCAACACCAACGCTCTACCCACCCCTTAGAGAGTTTCGCGCCAACCGCGCAACCGCCACACTGGCGCACCAACGGCCGTCTAATTTTTGTCGACGCGTGTCGCGTCATGCTGTGCTGTCTGTAAAACAGGTTTTTTTTTGCTTGTGTGATGTCGTTGAACGACGTTCGATCGCCACATGATAGCGTCGGCTGAGAGGAACTGGGGTTGTATTTGGCAACGAGAATGAAGAACAGAGAGAAAGAGAGAAACGAAGATGAAGGAAGAGACGAGGGAAAGTGGTGGGGTGTTACAAGTAGAGGCCTTCGGGGACACCCTCGTTCTTGCGGTAGAGGACCTTCTCCTTGGCCTTCTTGAAGTCGTCGTGGGTCACCTTCATGCGACGCTCGCGGAGGGCGAGCAGACCGGCCTCCGTGCAGATGGCCTTGATGTCGGCGCCCGAGAGGTCGTCCTTGGCGTGAATGAACTCCTCGAGGTTGACGTCCTCGGCGAGGGTCATCTTGCTCGTGTGGATCCTGAAGATCATCCGCTTGGTCTTGATGTCGGGCAGCGGGAACTCGATCTTACGATCGATACGACCAGGACGGATCAGAGCAGGGTCGAGGGTCTGGATTCTGTTCGTGGCCATGATCACCTATTGAGAGAGAGATGAGTGAGCACAAAAGACGTTGGTGTTGATGAAGGGACGGGGTGATTACCTTGACGTCACCGCGCGAGTCGAAGCCGTCGAGCTGGTTGAGGAGCTCGAGCATCGTGCGCTGAATCTCTCGCTCGCCGCCAGAGGTGGCGTCGTATCTCTTGGTACCGATGGCGTCGATCTCGTCGATGAAGACGATCGAGGGCGAGTGCTCCTCGGCGACCCTGAAGAGCTCACGCACCAGCTTGGGACCGTCACCGAGGTACTTCTGGATGAGCTCGGAGCCCACCACGCGGAGGAAGGTGGCCGACGTGGAGTTGGCGACGGCCTTGGCGAGCAGGGTCTTGCCCGTGCCGGGCTCACCGTAGAGGATGACACCCTTGGGCGGGTTGATACCGATTTCCTCGTAGAGCTCAGGGTGGGTGAGCGGCAGCTCCACGGCCTCCTTGATCTCCTGAATCTGAGACTCGAGACCACCGATGTCGGCGTAGCTCTCAAGCGGGGCCTTGTCGACCTTCATCACGCTAACGAGCGGGTCGACTTCGTCTGACAGGATACCGACGACCGACAGCGCCTGTGGACGAGAAAGACAAGACGTGAGAACGAGCAGAGCGCTGACACTAGGCCCCGCTGGCACACCTCAACCGCTAAAGATCACGCTAAGCGAACGCAAATGTGCGCAGAAATCACAAGCAACGCTCTTTGTGGCGCAGAGGACGAAAGAAGAGAGATCGAGCGAATGCAGCACTGGATCTGAGCGCATCGAAAGCGAGAGAGATCTGCAGAAGTGTGCACACATAGATACGGGCAGTCGATCGGCTGACTGAGATGAGATGTGCGTACCTTGTTGTGAAGAAGCACAGAGCAGCCGGGCTCGAGCAGGTCCTTGTCCACAAAGGACATGATGGTGACGTAGTACTCGGGGCCGACCGACGATCCCACGATGGCGTGGTTCTCGTCGATCCTCTCTTCGAGCGTACCCACGCCCATGGGCGAACCGCGCAGCTCATCGACCTTGGTGCGCTCCTCCTGCGCCTTCTCCTCCTGTGGCTTCAACACCTCCTGGTTCTGTACAAATTCTTCCTCCATCAAGAGCCAGTCCTTGATCCGCTCGAGCTTAAGCAGACGCAGGCGGCATTTCGTGTGTGGCGTGACTGCAAAGATGGCAATTGATCAGATGATGGTCATTTCTTGTGGGCAGCGATGGATGGATGGATCACGTACCAACAGGGATCCTTGTGGCGAGGTCGCCTGCGCCCTTGCGCGCCTTCTTCTTGCTGCCGGCAGGGGGCGTGTAGGGCTCGAATGGCTTCTTCTCCTTCTTCTCCTCGGGCTTCTTGTCGTCCTTCCTCTGGCCACCGGGGGCACCACCCTGCGACTGCTGCTGACCCATGATTTATATTCGCGCGTAGACTCTGCTTGCCTCTCTCGATCGATAGTCTTCTCTCTCACGAGGTTGTTGTTTTTGATCTCTCGCTACGCGCCAGCCAATCTCGCAATCCACACAGCCACAGCCAAGCATGAGCTGGGGGATGGCTGGCATCGCCAGTCCGAAATGGGGAAATATCCCCCTTTAAAAAATACTTGCGAAACACAAACTGAAAATATATTCTGGAATGTGTTTGAGAAACTTAAACGTTTCGGAAGACGAGGCAAAAAGCGGCGGAAATCAGGAGGGACATGAGCAGGCAGGTGTGTTCTCGCCGTGGTGGTGCTATTGATTGAAATAATTCATTCTTCTCTGGTGGAGGTGTGAACTAGAAGCTTCTCTCGTGCCGCCTTGGACAAAGGTTGGGGCTCATACACGTGCAATAAGAGAGAAAGACAGACAGAGAGAAGAAGAGAGAAATCGATTGATTGGAGAACGAGAGTACAAAGGGGGCGGGCGCGAGGGCAAAATCATTCGCCACACAACGAAAACGCATTCATTTGCGTGAGGAAGAAGGGCCCCGAGGTTGTGGACGCGTCACAAGCCCCCATTTGAATGGACTAGGAGGAGACCCCCGCCACCAGCCCCCCCCCTCCATTCGAACTCGAACCATCTTCTCGGCCAGCTGCCCTCGAACTCGAATTGCAACCCAAACCGACCGACGCAGGTGATCGCGAACCGATGTGAAGGATGGAAATGGCGGCTGCAACGAACGTAAAGCTACAACAACACCAACTGCAACAACAACAGCAACAGCAACAACAGTCTGCCGGCGCCGGCGCCGGCCCCAGCATGCTGAAGAAGGGGCCCGCCCCCACCCCCGCCCCCGGCACCATCACGCCCATCGCCGCCGCTGCTGCCGCCATCACCTTGGTCTCGTACCCCCACGGCGCCTTCCACAAGCCCCATGGTGGCGACTCGCGTTCACCCCCCAACCTCCAACCTCGCCTCACCGCTGTACGCCTCCCCCTCTCCCCTCCCCCCCTTCCCCCAAGCCTCAATTTACATCATTCTCGCGACTAGTTTGGGGCAGAAATTTTTATTTTTATTTGTTATTTTATTCTTCTTTATTTCACACCCAAACGGTAACTCGATAGTTCACAATTTTGAAATATTATTATTTTTAAATTGTACTCTTTGCTTTTATTTCTTATTATTTTAAAATAAATTAAAATCTTGCATGAAAAATTTATAAACTCACGTTTGCAATCTCGACAGCCGCTGCGGCGATTGACGTCGTACATCAACGACACGTACCGAATATGCAACCCGGGATTCCGCTACATGTCGAGCCTGAATCCTCGACGCGTGCTCACCAAGCCCGCGCAAGGCGTGCACAACCAAAACTACGACAACACCAACTTTGATCTCATACTCTACGTCAACGACATCCTCGGCCTGCAGACCAAGAACAGGTTCGAGTGTGCTCCACCCCAGTGCGAGCGCGCTCGGTTTCAGTTCACTCCATTCTAGTTCAGTTCAGTTCGAGGAGGCAGAGCGAGAGTTGTGTGCTGACTTGATGTGCGCGCGTGTGCTGTTGTGTGTGTGTGTGTGTGTGTGTGTGTGTGTGATGTTCTGCAACGTGTTAGATACGTCGTGCTGGACCTGCTCGGCCAGGGCACGTTCGGGCAGGTGGTCAAGTGCCGCAAGCAGGACACCGGCGAGATAGTCGCCGTCAAGGTGGTGAAGAACCGGCCTGCCTACTTCAACCAGGGCATGTTCGAAGTCCACATTCTCGAAGTGGTACGCTACAAGCCGCCCGTCTTGATCTCCTCCTCCCTCCTTGCTACCATGTGTCGTGTGATGGGATGGTTCTTGACACACTCTCCCTCGCGTGCAGCTCAACTCGCGCTATAATGGGGACCAGCACAATATTGTGCAGATGGTGGACTCCTTCATGGACCGAGGACATCTGTGCCTGGTGTTTGAGCTGCTAAGCGTCAACCTGTTTGAGCTCATCGCGCAGAACCAGTACAAGGGCCTCTCCACCAACCTCATTCGTATATTCTTGAGGCAGATCCTCAAGGCCTTGGTCGTACTCGAGGAGTGCGGCATCATCCATTGCGACCTCAAACCAGAAAACATTCTCCTGCGCAAGTACGTCGTGCCCTCTGTTCTTTTCTCCTCCAATAGCTCATGTGCCTCTGTCAAGCCCCGCTCACGCTCTTGCTCTCTTCTCTTTACAGCACAACAACGCCACACATCAAGCTCATAGACTTTGGAAGCGCGTGCTATGGGCACCAAACGGTGTACACCTACATCCAGTCCCGATTCTATCGCTCGCCCGAGGTCCTGATCGGCCACCCGTACGTAGCTCCTCTCTCCTCCCACACCCAACATCCACCTGCGCGCGCAACCGACCAACCAAACTGATGCGCTCGATGCGCACATCAGATACACGACGGCGATCGACATGTGGTCGCTGGGCTGCATGGCCGCCGAGCTCTTCCTCGGCATACCGCTCTTCCCCGGACACAACGAATACAACCAGCTCGCACGGATAGTCGAGATGCAGGGGTACGTCTGCCTGTCCCTCCCCTTCTCCGTGCTTGCGCGCGCTGTGGTTGTTAACGCGTGTGTGTCGGGTTGCATCGCATCATCCAGGGAGATCCCACAGAACCTGTTGGAGCGAGGCAAGTTCACGCCCAAGTTCTACAACCTGATCCCGCTCGACGGCGGGGGCCGATTCCACTACCAGATGAAGTCCAAGGAACAGTGGTCCGAGGAGAACAACACCAAGCCGCGCCCCACGAAGCGATACTTCCCGGCGGATAAGCGGCTCGGCGAGATCATCCAGGCCTATCCCTGCAAGAAGGGCATCACGCCACAAGCCCTCGACCTCGGTACGCTCGCCCCCTTCGCCATCTCCCAGGCCTCGCGCTGTCCGCATTACGCTGACCATCGGCTCACAACAGAGAAACGGGCCCGCCTTGCATTTGTGGACTTCATCGAGGGCCTCCTCAAGATCGATCCCACCGAGCGATGGACGGCGGATCAGGCCAGTCAGCATCCGTTCGTCACCGGCCAGCCCTACACCGGTCCCTGGACCCCGCCGCCTCCCAAGCAGGTCACGCCCCTCATCCTGCCTCCGCCGTTTATTCCCGCCGGCGTGGGGGTCACCGCTCGCTTGCCTCCCGGTGCAACGGTGTCGGCATCGTCGGGAGCTCCTCCGCTCTCATCTTCGCTGCCGCCCGCATCCATCGCCCTCAACCCATCAGGTTCGCGTTCATTTCCGTTCACACCCACACCCGACACACTACCGTTCATGTGACCTCACGTCTTTCATTTTCTTCCAGTGGCGGGTCAGAGAAGACCCGGTCCGCCTCCGGTGGCGATGACATCAAGCGGCAAGCCGGCGGTTGGTCCCCACGGCAGTGCCAGTGGAGGGCCTGCCTACAATCTGGCGATTGCGGAGAAGAGCGCCCTCGGTCGGCGGGGCAGTCTGCCCATCGCTCACGACCTCTCATCGATGGCGCCCTCTGGGATTCCTCACATGTCGGGCTATCCGCCCATGCAAGGGTTTGGAGGACCTGGTTACGCTCCTCCCACAGGCGTGCCGGGCCCAGTGAACGCTGGCGGCAACCCACGCGGAGGCGCACAACCGCAGCAGCGACCGCGCAGCCAGCAGCAACCGCTTCAGCAGCCACAATACCCATCGCCGCCGTCGACAACGTCGTCATCGTCAGCACACATGCAACGATCGCCTCGGTCGATGCCTAACATGGGCGCCGCGGGCTATGGACAGCCGATGCACGTTGCTGCGTCACAGCACGGCGGACCACGGGGCGGACCGTCGGGCTATGCCGACGTGATCCCGTCGGCTTCCTCCACGCTCTCGACCTCGCCCACTGCCACCACATCGCTTCCCTCGTCACCCAAGTCGGCTTCGGCTCTGGCTGCTGAAGCGGCCGTGGCCTATCTCTATGACTCGTCTACCTATCCACCGCCCGAGCACGGCAACACCGCAGGACAGCGCAAGCCCTCGCTGGGCCCGTTCCAGAAGCAGCTCGACAACCGCAACCAACACCGGTACGCGCCTGGCGAGGCCTCTCTGGTCTCTCTGTTTGTGCTCTCGCTCACCTGCATGCGTGTGCAGACGTCGCTCGGTGAGCATGGACCCCAAGCGACAGGGCCTGCCCAAGCAGCGAACACAAACAGCTGCGGCCATCTCAGCCGCGGCGGGCGAGATCTCGGCCACGAGCTGGGATCGAGGTGGCGGAAGCGGTGGTGGAAGCGATCGAAGCGGAGGCGCCGGTGATCGAGGCGGCTGGGACCGAGGATCGGACAAGGGTGCTCCCAGCGGAGGCAAAGGAAAGGGCAGCCAGCGAATGGGTAAGGGAACACAAGGTAGCGGACGTGGCGCAGCTGACGAGTCCAAGGGAAGAGGCGCTGGCAAAGCGCAGGTACACACACGCACGACACACACACACACACACACACACACACACAACACGCACACGACAGTTTTCTCAACGTACAATGTGTCTGCAGGACACACGAGGACAGATGCAGCGAGCTGGAAGCGCGGACGGTGAAGAGAACAACAGTACAGCCAAGGCAGGCGGCGGGTCCTCCGGAGGACGGGTGCGCCATTCTCCCCCACAAGTCCCATTTTGCCTGCGAGTTTGGCCACACAAAGCTAATTGCCGATTGGCTTAACAGGGGAGCGGGCGACGTCAGCGCTCGGCCAGCAACATGGAACAGGTGGAGCGCAACGGGTCGCACGACGGCCGCAGCGGGTCGCCGGGGAGTCCGACGTCGGAGATGGAAAAGCTGAGCCTCGATGGGAGCAATCCCGAGTCGTTCACCCCATCGCCTTCGGACACCTTCAACGCTACCGCCCTCTCTTCCTCGCTCACCTCCACGTCCTCTTCCTCATTTTCGTCATCGTTTGCTCTCTCCTCCTCGGCCGCCGTCGCCGCGCGATCACCCAAGGGCCCCGCTCGGCACGCTCAGCCATCTTCTCCATCTTCCACCACCACCACCACATCGTCTTCATCTTCATCTACTTCCTCTCAGCCTTCCTCTTCTTCTTCTTCAACCTCATCTCCATTTTTGTCTACCACGTCGTCGTCCACGCTCGGGCTCTCGCCGGACAACAACTCACGGAAGCGATCACCTCGCTCTCCGCGCAAGCAGCTGCCTTCCTCCAAGCTTGGCGGCGGAACAGGCGGGCAGAACGGAGTCGGATCACTTCCGCTCTCCTCCGTGTCCGCTGCGGCCGGTGCGTCGTCGCTCTCTAGCCGATCCCGCCCTCCCGTGTCGCCGCGCAACAAACAGCCTCAAACACCACAGGTACCTGCGACGTGTCGTGGTGGTCGTGGTGGTGGTCGTGGTGGAGCTCTTCTCTCAACACTGTCTGTTGCGTGAAAACAGAAGGGCAAGGCGCGAGACAGATCTCCGCGAGACAGCTCGCCGCCTCGCGGTCGCGGCGTCATCCCGCCGCACCATCAGATGCACCCGTCATCAAGTACAGCGCTCGGGATCGACTTTTCCTCCTCCGCTTTCTTGTGCGCTGACGCTGACGCTGTGCATGTTTTATAGATCATTCGAATCAAGCGGCGGTGCAGAGCGAGGATGACAGCTGGGACTCGCGCGCCACCGAGGAGCTCATGTTCGACGAGGGCTCGCCGTACGCTCCGTCGCCCACCGGCATGAAGTCGCCGACGGGCGCGGAGGTCGGGGGAATGGCGGTGGCCAACGGACACGGAGAGAGGGAGGGCGTCGGCATGCGCACGTCCAATCCCATCAGCATAGCCGGCGGAGGCGGAAGCTACGGTGCTGCGGGGCAGTCCTACTACGGCCAGCCCTCCGACGCCTCGTGGAGCGAGTGGTCGATCCTCCAGGTGAGAGCCCTCCTCGCTTCCCCCCCCCCACCAGCGTCTTCTGTGCCCATCGAAACTGATCCATATCCCACTCTGTCTGCGTGCGATGCTGTGTGTGCGAATGCATCTGACAGGCTCCAAAGTTCTCGCCGGGCTCGTCGTCGTACGGAGCGAAGCCGCCATTCCCGGGCGCCGCCGCCGGAGGAGCCGGGAGCTCGTTCCCGGACTCATCGGCGAGTGCCATATTCGGTTTCAGCCCATCGTCGATGCCCTCGCAGGGCTTCTTCTACTCCCAGCCCTTCCCGCCGCACCAGCAGGTACTTGACGTCCTCTTGCTCTCTCACGCACGCACGCAAGCACGCACCACGTACACTGGCTCACGTTCAAACGACATCGTTGGGACATGGGGCCAGCCCTCCTTCCAGCCGTCCACCAGCAATCCGTCCGGGATGGACCCTAGATATCTAGGAGGCCCGCCACCCATCCTGGGGACTCCGCTCATGGGTACACACACCATCCCCACGTCCATCCCTTGAAGACGCTCAGATGTGATGATCATCGGCGACGTCGTGGCTGACCTCGTTCACCTTGTCTGCTTCGCCAGGGATGGTGCATTCGTCGTTTGAGGTGGGCACGCCGGGAGCGGGGCGAGGCTTGCCCATGGGGTCCGACGACTGGGCGTCTTCGTCTCCTCGTCATCCTCCGCACCAGTACCAGCATCAACAGCAACAGCAGCAGCAGCTCTATTCCTCTCCCTACTCTGCTCGACATCCTCCTCAGCAGCAGCAGCAGCAACAGCATCCTCCTCCTCACCCTCATCATCAGCATCATCAGGCAGCCGGCGGCAGTTCGTATCCACACGCCTCCTCGTCCCTCCCGCCAGGCGGCATCCGACCACCGCCAGCGGCCTCCTCGGAGGACTGACTCCTGTGTCTTGGCGCGTGAGGGACGCGCGCCGCGTCTCCTCCTCCTCCTCTCTCGCTTAGCACACGTCCTCTCGTCGTCTTCGTCGTCAGGCGATGATGATGACGTTTCTGTACTTCTTCTTCTTCGTCCCCCTCAAACCAACCAACAAGACAAAGAGTTCTCCTTCTTCTTCTTCTTCTTCGATGATGATGATGAACGCGTTCTTGTTCTCTTTGATCAGAAGACGCGGGGGGTACATCACCATCACTTCGCAGAGACGAATATCAGGTCTCGGAGGCGATGGAGATGAAGAAGAAGATGAGTTGGTGAAGATGAAAGGGGTGGGGGGACGAAGAGTGTGAAACGAAAAACAAACTCTCGTCAATGGGGGAGTAGTTGGTTGGTTGGTTGGATGTTGAGCGTATAGATTAGAGACTTAGATGGGCCTCTCGAAGTAGGCGGTGGGGACGGCCTGCTTGGGGCGCCCGTAGCGCTCGGGGCAGACGTAGGAGACCTCCATGTGGAGGGCGTCGTGGTTGAGCTCGTAGTCGCAGTCGCCGTCGTTGCACACGTAGAACGAGCTGGTGGAGGACGTCGAGCTGGAGAGGGTGTACTCGCCCTCCTCGTCGTGGGGATCGCAGCAGAGCATGATCACGTACTTGAACAGGCGGCCGCAGGGCAGCTCGGGACCGGTGTACTCGGGGAAGTCGACGTTGATCGAGGCCAGCGCGGTCTCGTCGGGCATCTCGGTCACCTCGGCCTGCTGGATGATCTCCTCCGACTCTCGGTTGATCAGGGTGCCGTAGCAGGTGGGGCTGACGTCGTAGTGCGCCGCGGCCTTGCCGACGAAGCTGAAGCTCGGGATCTGCTTGAAGCCAAAGACGACGTTGCCCACGCAGACCGTGGCGTTGGACGACAGGAAGAAGCTGGCCTCTGAGTCCTGGCTGTTGGAGTAGTTACCCGAGTTGTTGGGGCACGGCAGCCTGATCCCTCGCGCCTCGCCGGGCGCGACCAGGTAGAGCGCGACCAGGGCCAACACGACGACAGCCCACCTCATCATCATCATATCTCCTCCCATCTCTCGATCTCTCAGCTGTTCGTGAGGTGTGTATGGGGGGGGGGGCGCAGTGTTCCTCTCATGGTCAACTCCGTTCCACACAGGCCTATAAGATGAAGGAATTCATGAAATGCAACGTTTAACTTGTAACCAGATATTTCAACAATTCTTACACATTGTAATGTTCATTCTCAACATTCCCGAACGCTAGAAAGGAGAATTGCATTGCAACGTAAAATCAATAATTTATATTTTTATTTTTGAGTGTTGGATTTTCGCGAGTTATTATTTGCTGAGTGCGTCGCGGATGCCCTTGCCGTCGGGTCGGGTGAGGAGGGACGAGAGCGGGGTGCGGAACATGGAGGACCCCGACAAAAAGGGCTTGGAGGGCGTGGCGCGCGGCGTGATGGCCAGCGGCTTCTGCTTCTGCTGTTGGTCTGTTGTTGGTCGCACGCACACGCACGCGGTCAGCTCTGTGCGCACTCGAGAGAGAGGGAGAGGGCGGTACGTACAGGGCGTGGGAGGATTGAACCGCTGCGAGGGGTTGATGACGACATCGCCGAGGATCTTCTCGATCTCATCGTCCTCGCTCTCGCTCTCATCAGACTCCTCGTCCGACTCCTCCTCTTCCTCCACCGGCGCCGGCTTCTTTTGCTCGCTGGCCTTCTTGGTCGGCGTCGGCGTGGTGGCGGCCGCCTTGTCTTTGCCGCTCTTTGCCGCTCCATTGGCGTCGCCCGTCGTCTTGGTCGTCGTCTTCTTCGCGTCGGCTGCTGGCGGCTTCTTCTCAGACTTGGTGCCCTTCAACGGCACGGAATTGAACCTTGGCAGAGCAATCGACTCCTCTTCCTCGTCATCCTCCTCCTCCTCGTCTTCTTCTTCAGAGGAGCTGTCGTCCTCTTCGTCATCGTCGACCAGCGGAGGGAGTGCCGGCTTGGACGGTGCGGCGGGCGACGGGCTTGGCTTGGGCGTCGTCGTGACTGTCGTGGTCGTCGCCGTCTTTGGCTTCACCGGCACCGGCGCCGCCTTCTCCTCTTCCACGTCCATCGCGCTGTCTTCGCTCTCATCATCCTCCTCTCCCTCCTCGTCCTCCTCCTCGCTCTCCTCGAGCTCTATCTGGCTGCTCTGCTTGGTCGCCGCCGGCGGTGCAAGCTTCGACGCTTCCGTCTTCTTAGTGGTCGCTTCGGGCTTCTGCTCTTGCTCGTCTTCCTCTTCGCTGCTCTCCTCCTCCTCCTCTTCATCATCATCAGACGATTCCTCCTCGTCCTCCTCCTCTTCCGCTTTCTCTTCGCCAAGCTGCGTCTCCTCGTCCTCCTCCGTCTTCTTGTTCTGCTTCCTCGCTTCCTTCTCCTCCTCCGCCTCCTTCTGCTTCCTCACGCGCTCGGCCTCTTCCTCCTTCTCCTCCTGCTTGCGCTTGAGTGCGGCCTCCTTCTCCTTGCGCTTGCGCTCGGCCTCCTCCTTGCGCTTGAGTTCGAGCGTCTCCCTGGCCTTCTTAATGCGCAGGGCGTCCTCCTTGGCCTTGCGCTCGCGCTCCTGCTTCTCCTTCTCCACACGCTCCTTCCGCCGCTCGCGCTCCTCCTTCTCCTTGCGCTCGCGCTCGCGCTTCTGCTCCTCGACCTGTCTCTTGGCCTCCTCCTTGGCCTTTAGCCGCTTCTCCTCTGCCTCCGCCTTGGCCGCCGCCTTCTCCTCTTCCTCCTTACGCTCGCGCTCCTCCTTCTCCCTCTTCTCGTGTTCCTCCTTCTCCTTCTGCTCCTTCTCCTGTCGCTCCCGCTCCTCCTTCTCCTTCTGCTCCTTGGCTGCCTTCTCCTTCTCCTTGCGCTCGCGCTCCTCCCTCTCCTTCTGCTCCTTGGCTACCTTCTCCGCCTTCTCCTTCTCCTTACGCTCGCGCTCCTCCTTCTCCTTGAGCTCCTTGGCAGCCTTGGCGGCGGCCTTGGCCTTGGCCTCCTCCTCCTCCTTCCTAGCCTTGGCCTCCTTCTTCTCGCGCTCGACCTTCTCCCTCTGCTCCCTGATGGCCTTGGCCTTGGCCTCCTTCTCTCGCTTCTCCTTCTCCCGGCGCTCCTCCCTGGCCTTCTTCTCCTTCTCCTTCTCTTCACGCTCCTTCTTTTCCTTCTCCTCGCGCTCCTTCTTCTCTCTGGCCTTGCGCTCCTCGGCCGCCGCCGCCGCCTTCTCCCGCCTCTCCTTCTCTCGCCTCTCCTTCTCCTCTGCTCGCTTGCGCTCCTCCTCTTCCTCTCGTTGCTTCTCCTCCTCGTCGTCATCCTCCTCGCTGTCATCCGCCTTCTCCTTCTGCTGCTCCGTCGCGGCCGCCGTGGCATTGTCGCCGCCGTACGCCTCGTGAGCGTCGCGCAGAGGCGCTGGGCTGATCGTCATCGGATCGAGATCTTCCACAGCCGCCGCCGCGGCGGTCGCGCCATTGTCTTGGTCGCCGTCGGCCTGATCGTGATCGTGATTGTCGACGTCGTTCTCGTCCTGCTGCTGCTTGTGCTGCTGTGACTTGCGCGAGTACTTGCGCGTGGCGACGGGACTGGCGTCGGTCAGCTTGCGCTTGTGCGTCTGCGCGAGCTCCTTCCGCAATGCGGCCTCGAGTCGTCGTTCCTCGTTCGGATAGAACTCGTACAAGCTCGATCGCGGCTTCAACGATTTCCGTTGCTTTGTCTCGTTCGTCTCCTCCTCCTCCTCATCGTCGCTCTTCTGCTCGTCCTCGCCCTCTCGTTGCTTCTCCTCCTCTTCATCATCATCACCGTCCTCTTGGTTGTCGTCACTGCTCGTCTCGTCATCGGCGGCCGCCAGCAGCCGGCGTCGAACGGTCCTGTTCGAGCTTGTTGGCGTGCCAGTGGCGGACGACCTGCCGCCGGCGATACACGGCCTCACCGGCAGCGGCTCGTCGGGGCCGTGGAGGTCCTTAAGCCGGGCGATGAGCGCCATCTTCTTGCCCATCGTGCTCGCTCCGCGCTCCCGCAGCGCCGCGCGCAGCTCGGCCACAGTCCAGCGCTTCAGCGAAGCCGCAGACGACGACATCCGTCGCTGGCGCTTACGTTGCCTCTGTTCGCTCTGCGTCGCCGTAGCCTCCTCGTCCTCCTCCACCTTGGTCTCGTCCTCGTCCTGCTGGAGATCAGTTCAGATTTAATTCATTAAATCTCAAAGTTTGACAAAAAAAATTGTTCGCAATTTAATCTCAATCTCAGCTCTGCAGAGATGGAGCGATTATGCGGCGGGGAGAGGAACGACGTACGATGACGGATTGGGAAGCCGTGGCGCTGCTGCGCTTCCGCTTGCCCAGCCTGGCGCGGACGCGCTCGGGCGACATCTCGCCGCGCTGGACCGAGATGAGTTCCTCGACGCTCATCTTGGCGCCGTGGCACTCCTGCTCGGGCGTCACGACCTCGACCTCGAGCGCCCCGTCGTTCTGTATGACGTCCCGCACGCGCCACTCGAGGTCGAGGTCGAACCCGGCCGCGTCGCGCAGGAGGAAGACGTCTATCGGGGGCAGGTACTTGTACCGCCGGGCGAACTGATCCTTGACCCGCCCCGCGAACTCGTGCAGCGTGAGGTCGGCCGGCTCGAGCATCATGAAGCGCTTCTCGCCCGCCACGCTCTGGCACTTGACCCTTATCTTGACCCTCCCCTCCGCCATCGCCACAGCCTCCGGAGCCGCCGGCGTGACCTCCATCTCTCTCTGTGTGTGATCTCTTTCCCACGCAAACCAAAAACCAAAATAAAAGCAAGAAATTCGTAGGAATGCGAACGTTGCTCGAATTCCTGGTATTGTATTTCAAAAATAAACTGGAATTAGAGGCATGCAAAATTATCCAAAAAATAAAAAGAAACGAGAGATGGAGATGGACCGGCGACTGCTGGTGCTGTATGGCTCGGAGACGGGGACGGCCGAGGACGTGGCCGAGCTGGTGGGGCGGGAGGCCAAGCGGCGCCTCTTCCACACTCGCGTCATGGCCATGGACACCTACGCCCGGGTATTTATTTATTTTTCATTATTTTATTTTATTTATTTATTGCATCTTTGACGCAATCGTGGTGGTGTGGGGGGAGGGGTTGCAGGCAAAGGAAGGGTTCCTTCTGCCACAGGAGCAGCTGGTGATCTTCGTGGTCGCCACCACCGGCCAAGGCGACCCTCCGGAGAACATGAAGGCACACTCGTCTTGCCCGTGTGTGTGTGTGCGTGCGTGTGTGCGTGTACGGCGTGTGCGAGTGTCTATGCGTGCGTGTGCGGCGAGGGAACGTGATCACGCCGTGGCTAATGCGTGTGCGTGTGTGCGGTGGTGCGTGTGTGCGTGTGCGGTGGTGCGTGATCTCAGACGTGCTGGCGGTTCCTGCTGAGGAAGGACCTGCCGCCGACGTCCCTGCAGAACATGCGCTTCGCGGTGCTGGGCCTGGGCGACTCCTCCTACGAGCAGTTCAACTTCATGGGCAAGAAGCTCTACCGGCGGCTGATCCAGCTCGGCGCCCAGCCCGTACACCGACGCGGCGATGCGGACGACCAGCACCGCCTCGGGTGAGTCTCTCAGACCTCTGCTGTGCGTGCGTGCGTGCGTGCGTGCGTGCGTGCGTGCGTGCGTGCGTGCGTGCGTGCGTGCGTGCGTGCGTGCGTGCGTGCGTGCGTGCGTGCGTGCGCGCGCGTGCGACTGACGGCTGTATCGCCGATGGCTTGGTCAGGCTGTTTGGCGAGCTCGACCCGTGGCTGAAGGAGCTGTGGGAGAGGCTGCTCGCGCTCTATCCGCTGCCTGCGGGCTCCGCCATCCTGCCGGAAGGCCAGCTGTACGCTATCCACCATCCATCTCACGTAAGCTGCAGCTTGAGCCAAACTGAACCATGCCACTCGCACGCACGCAGCGCTCCGCCCAAGTACAAGATCGTTTTCGATGAGGACAGCGCGTCGTCGTCGTCGTCCAGCACCGGCGGCGCAGTTGACAGACGGTACGCGCGCGCGTCGCTTGAGCAGAAGCGAGAACAGAGTGGGACGGTTAGATAACCGCGACGTTCACAGGCCTCGAGGCCCGCCCTACAGCCAGCAGAACCCGTTCGAGGCCAAGCTGCTTTTAAACCGGCGGCTCACAGCTTTGGACTGGGAGCAGGACGTGCGGCACATCGAACTCGACATCTCCGAATCAGGCATGGCGTACGCCCACCCTTCCCTCATCACGTCTATGCGCACGCTCAACCCATCGCCAAATCCCAACCGCTTGTCTCCGCGGTGTCGTGCTTCGATTCCAGGTATGAGCCCGGAGACATCCTGTGCGTGCTGCCCGCCAACCTGCCCGACGCTGTCGACGAGTTCCTCGCGGCGGCGCAACTCGATGGCGATCGGGTGATCGCTCAAATCGTTCCCAATCGTGCCGGTACGCCTGCGTGACGCACGCGCCGCCTTGATCCTCCATCGCTCGCACACTTGATTGACGCTGCAACCGTGTGGTGCGCGTGCGTGGGGCTAGATGTGGAGCCGATGGCGGTGGACCTGCCCTGCACCGTCCGCGAGTTGGTGACGAAGCATCTGGACGTCAACGCCCATCCTCGGCGCTACTTCTTCGAGGTCCTCTCCTTCTTCACAGACGACGAAGTGCACAAGGCCAAGCTCCGCGAACTCGCCTCTGCCGAAGGCCAGGTACACGCCCGCACGCCCATCTCCTTCCACACACGCGTGCACGCACACGCACGCACAGGGCACACGTGTGCTCATCGTATGATCGCAGGACGAGTTGATCGATTACTGCGTGCGACCGAAGCGAACCACAGCAGAGGTGCTGGCCGACTTCTTCTCTGTCCGCTTCCCGCTCGAGTACCTGCTGGATATCATCCCGGCCATCAAGGCTCGCCAATTCTCCATCTCCTCCTCACTCAAGGTACACTGCCGGCAGCTCATCTTCGTGTGCCGTGTCCTCGCCTTGAGCTCACAACCTGCCGGGCAGGTTCACGCGGGTCGCGTGCACATGTCGGTGGCGGTGGTCAACTACCGCACGAAGCTCAAGAAGATCAGACGAGGCCTCTGCACGGCCTATCTCGCCAGCCTGACGCCCTCGCCCCAGGTACCCTCGCTCGCCCTCCGCGTATGCTGTGGGATGAGCACCAATCGCTGCTGACTCTTCGACGGCTTCTCTCGCACACAGACGACCGTGCGCGTGTGGGTGAAGAAGGGCGACGTGCGCCTGCCGAGCGACCACACGAAGCCAGTGATCATGGTCGGCCCGGGCACCGGGTTGGCCCTGTTCAAGGCCTTCCTAGAGGAGCGGGGCCACTTGGCCAAGCACGGTATGCAGACCCACGCGCAGCTCGTGTTCACGCACTCCTCACCGTGTTGGCGTGTGTCGTGTGATCGTGCTGTGCACAGGCGCGGCCGTGGGCGAGAACACGTTCTACTTTGGGTGCCGGCACGAGAAGAAGGACTACCTCTACGGCGAGCTGTGGCCGGAGATGGTCACGCAGGGCCACCTCCATCGCCTCCACACAGCATTCTCACGAGATCAGGTCAGTGCGGGCGTCAGCGCGTCGCTCGCTCCCTTTTGAAGTCTATCCGTCTGCCTACTGACACACGACCATGGCATGACACGAGCAGGAAGACAAGGTGTACGTGCAACACAAGCTGCTGGCGAACGCCGAGCACACATGGGACGCGCTCGTCAACCGCCACGCACACTTTTACGTGTCGGGGTACGCTCCAGGATGTTGCCTGCGCACGCACACGCATCACACATCACACATCGCACACGCACACGTCGCCAACGCGTTGGTGTTGGTGCGTGCGTGCAGGTCGGCCAAGCAGATGCCCAAGGACATCAAGGCGGCGCTCAAGGAGATCTTCAAGGCACAGGGCAACAAGACGGACGAGGAGGCGGAAGAGTTCTTCCAGCAGCTGCGACGAGAGAAACGCTACGTGGAGGACACCTGGGAGTGATCCCGTTGTGTTGTGTGATGTGTGATGTGTGACGTGATACATACAGCGCTCTTCCGGCAAGACAGGCGCGGTCCGCACGAGCATGTCGCCGGTGGCGTACGTTCGCAGCGGTCAGATGTTGAGATCGAGCTCGAACTCTGTGTTCTCTGCCCTCGCTCGCTCCTTCTCGCTGACGCTTTCCTCAGCGGGCCTCTCCTGCCCCGCCGCCGCCGCGGCGCTCTGTGTTCGATCTGCTTGCCGTCCGTTCTGGTGCGCTGGTTCGTGGTCTGTGGCGTTAGCGTGGCCGATGACCGCCGCGTCCTTGTGACGCGGCGTGACTCGCCCGAGGTTCACGAGCCACGTCGCGCGGCAGTAGGCGAGCACCTCGTGCACGTCCACGCCTCGTCGTCTGCCCTCGAGTATGTCCAGCAGATACTGACTCCCCAACAGCACGTACGCCTGATCGCAACACAGCATTGCAGCACACACCCACGCCTCGTGAGTGAGTGATGCTGCTGTAGACAACACAACACGTGGTCGCACACGCACACGCTCGCGTGTGCGTACCGGCTGCGTCCATTGATTGGACGCGCAGATGATGTTGGCCTCGACCCACGTGAAGAAGGCCCACTGGAAGGAGTCGCTGTCCGCCCAGCTGTCCCGTGCGGTCTGCTCGTTTGGCAAGAGGGTCAGAGTCCATCGAGGTCACTGAACGTGCGTGGACGTTGGAGCTACGAGGCGAGTACCAGCGGGGGATCGGCGGAGCGAGTGCGGAGGTAAAACTCGCGCAGCCAACGCAGCTTCCGCACGAAAGGGACACAGCTCTGCATCGTGTTCACGCAGTAGGGACGCTGCCACTGCCTGTTGGGTTCGTCTGTGTTGTGGTGGTGAGTGCTCACACCGTGCACAGAGACTCAAGAAGAGCATTGGGCAGCGTACGCTGCTTGAAGACCAGCAGGAACTCACCGAGTGCAGTCTCCGTGAGGATGTTGACGCAGCTCTGGTCATACAGCATTCTCTGTCCGCGCGTGTGGTGATCAGTCATGGCGTGATGCGTGAGAGGGCAACACTACGTACCATGAGCGCCGAGTAGTAGGCCGAGGAGACGCCCTGCTTGTGCGGATCGAGCGACAAGTCGAGCACCACGGTGTGGTCGGGGAATAGGATCCGCTTCTTTAGCTCCGGCAAGTTCCCACCGCCGCCGGTCGCCCTGTGCTCCACGCCCACCGACGCCACCGAGCACAGGATCTCCGCCGCGGTCGTGCCTGCGTCAGTCGCTCCGGTGTCAGTCAGTCGAGTCAGTCGCCTGCGCTCGCTCCGGCGTCAGTCCGCGCTGGCGGTGGAGAGATGAGATACCGGGAGGGAAGGAATAGACAAAGAACTCGCGAGCGTCGATGTCGCGCAGCCGCGTGTCGGTCCGCACGCGGTGCATCGTATCGATGCGGACCAGGACGACCTTTTGCCGTTTCGATGTGGGCTCTTCCTCGTCATTGCCCGTGAGTCCCGGCTGCGACATCTGCAGCGCAGTGACGCTGGCTGCAGACGTGGTCGTAGTGGTTGTGGTGGTAGTGGTTGTGGTCGATGTGCAAGCGGCTTCATCGATCCCGAACAAGAGTCGTGCGTGCACCTGCGCGTGATCGGGACCAGTGATCAGCGACCGATCATGCCGATGATGCTGATGAGAGCGAGACATCAGCGTGACTTGGAATGTACCTTGAAATGGCGGAGAACGGCGTTCTTGTGGGTGATGAACAGATGCTTCTGCCCGCTCCACGCGTTGAACAGATACACACGCTCGTTCAGCTCCTCGAGCTTCACTGCGCTCACAGTTACCGCAACGAGAGACACATGCGATCAGCATTGCACTGCACTGCGTGCGTGTGCGCGCGTGGTTGCACTTGTGTGACGAACCTCCGGGCGCGGTGACGACCGTCTGGGCGCGTTGCTGCTTCTCGTGGTGGCGGCGGTCGAACCCAGGCTTCGCGTCTGTGCGCGCGACCTTGGCAGGATCGACGCGCTGCTGATGCAGCTGGCCCGCTGGCCTCTTGTGCGGTGACAGCAGCAGCTGCGGCCTGCCCATCATCGCTCCGAACGGCATCGGCGGGCCTCGGTACCCTGACACTGTCGGCGCCAGCCGCGCCATTCCCCAAGACGGCACGGCCATCGGCGGCCGCAGCACTGCACGACGCGGCGCTGGCGCTAGTGCTAGTGCGTGCGAGGGCGTGCGTGACGTACGGGACAGGGCTCGCGGAGGCGGCTGCGCGACGATGGGCGGGCGGAGAGCCGGAGCCACGACCTCAACTCTGCGCGGAGAGACGACGGGTGCAGCGGCCCTGCCCAAGGGACGCACAGGCGCGCTGCCTCGGCCCCTCCAGTGCGGTGGGCTTGTGGGTGCAGCCTGTGACGGCCGTGGCTGCTGCTGCAGCTGGTGCACTCGCTGGCACTCGTCCAGCAAACGGGCGATGGTCTGTTGCGACAGGGGCGGCTGTGACGGGGGAGGACCTCCCCCACGCCTGCCCCAGCCCCTGCGACAACCGGCACCAGCACTAGCAGCAGAAGGCGGCGCCCCTCGAGCCGGGTGCAGCTGGCGAGGTCGGTGTGCCATCACAATTAATTTCATGAAACTTTTACGATTTTCTTTTTGATTTTCTCTTGGAAGAGGAATGCTGTTTCGCTGGAACAAGAAATTCCAGCATTTTGGTGGGGAGATGAAGCCAGGCCATAGCCCAGGGCGGCCCAGCCTGGTGGGCATGCTGAGGGGTGCGTGATGGGCGAGCCCAGCAAGTCCAGGGGCCACCATGCTGGTGTCGGGCCCGACACTACAGGCCATGGGAGATGAGGAGGGAGCATTTATAAGCTCTTCTGCCCTCAAGCTAGAGAGACAACACTACACACTACACTCAGCACCTGCACTCCCACGCGTGACAATGGAGCAAGTTGCGCCTAACCTCGAAGACAAGTGGGTGGACCCCATCCTCGATAATCTGACCGTAGAGGAGGACGAGCCTGAGACGACTGTGACGATCAACCAGACGATCGGGTCAGGCCGCGCGAGCAGGAACCCGCCCGCGAAGGAGACACCCACCAAGGTCAACCACGCCGCCGCCTCTCGCGCCGCCATCTCGCAGGATGCGGGCATGGACGTGGACGCGGACATCACGTCGTTCGTGGCCGACTGGCTGCCGTCGCTGCTGGTCGCGCTGTACCAGGTCCTGGCCTACTACGTGCCCGTAGCGCCCGAGACGAGCAGGAAGGACAAGAAGACCGTACACAGCTGGGTCACCTTCTACACGCCGGTCAAGGCGCTCGCTTGTCATCTCGACACGTACCGCCTACGTTTCTACGACGCATCGAGCCCGTACGATGATGGCGAGCTCATCTTCGAGAAGCTTGCAGCCGGCGAAGCATGGGCCAAGGCCGGACGCGATCCTGTGTCGGGGCAGGAGCTGTGGCAGGTGAAGCTCCCCTTCGCCATGCCTTCCGATACGTACGATCTACGGGTGTTCAAGATTGTCCTGGTTCATATCGCTACGGGGGCGATGATCGAACTCGGGGGCTCGTCGCTGGTGAGCAACACGAGCCAGCGCCAGCTCGCCTACAACAAGATCCACACGCGCTTCCCCGAGAACGAGACGACCCGGCTGCTCATGCGCAACTTCAGCACCCATCCGTCCCGCCGCCGTCATTTTCGAAATGGCAAAGGGACCGGTCAAGGCAGCGTCACCGGCGGTCGTTTCCGCGTGGAAGAGCTTAGCATGGCCGTTCCCCTCATGGTCACCTTTCCCAAGGGCTCCTCGCACGGTCCTTCATCCGCTACGCCATCTTCTGCCATCTGATCGTGCGGCGACGTGTAATATTTTAATAAATGATTTATTTTGTGACGTGGCGTTTCTTTTTCGGTTTCCTGTATCTTTTCTCTAGTAGTGGCGATTTGGGCGCGAGATCAGATCAAAGCCGGAGTCGCAGCAAGGAGAGCGAGAAGAAGCAGAGAGGGATGGCGTCTTTCTTTGAAGATACGTTTGAGGTCAAGAACATCGACCCGGAGGGCAAGATCTTCGACAAGGGTGCGCCCCCCGTACCTTCATTTAATCATTTAATTCTTAATTCGACAAATTTTATTAATTCGTCCCATCTTCGCTTCAATTTCGGTCCATTTCTTCACCGGGTCGTCTCGTCGTGCTGCCGCACACCTCAATTTTAGCAATTGAATCGCCCTCTTTAGGGCTCGCTGTGCTCACAATTCTGGGGGGGGGGTGGCACATCGCTGCAGTGTCGAGGCTCGAGTGCAGCAGCGTGAGCTACGACATGCAGCTGCTGCTCGACGTGAACACAGACATCTACCCGGTGGAGCTGGGCGACAAGCTCACCGTGGCGCTGGCCAAGAGCCTCACGGACAACGAGATGGACGACGGCATCTTTGACCAGAGCGGCCGAGCATCGCTCGCCGACGAGTACGAGTACGTCATGTACGGCAAGGTCTTCAAGTGCCTCGAGGACAAGGGCTCCAAAGTGTGCGTCTCGTCTCTGCTGCTTGTGTGTTGTGTGTTGTGCGGTTGGCTCACCAGGCGTGTGCGCGTGCGTAGGTCGACGTACGTGTCGTTCGGCGGCCTGCTGATGATGCTCAAGGGCGACGCCGCGCAGCTGGAGAAGATCACCGTGGACCACCGGATCTACCTCCTCATGAGGAAGGCCTAATGCTCTCTCTTCTCATCCCCTCTCTCCTTCCCTTTCCCCACGCTCTGCTTCTCCCTCACCTCTGCATCCGTCAATGCACATCCCCTTCATCTTCTTCATCCTCATCGTCGTCTGCTTGCTGAACAGTTCTTGTTGTGTTGTGACATGATGGTGAAGGTGATGATGGAAGTCATCAAGAGGAGGAGGTGGAGGCATCATCGGGCGAGAGGCGAGTCCGCTTGGAGGGCGGCAGCGAGTGTTCGTGGAGGAGGGTGAGGATGGTCTGGACGAGGATCAGCTGCGACGTGTCCTCCCGCGCGCGCTCCACTTCGGCCTTGATCTGCGTCACCAGCTCCTCATCCAGCACCTCCGCATCTGCGCCACGCACGCAACGCACACACACAGAGCAGCGTGAGTGGTGCGAGAGGAGAACAAAGTCGGGGCGGAGGAGCGCCGTACTGTGCTTGAGCTTGGTCACCACCTCGCGCACCAGCTCGAGCGCCGCTTGCCGCACCGAAGGGAACTGGCAAAAGAACACTGTCAGTACTGCGTGTGCGTGTGCGTGTGCGTGAGAGAGAAGAGAGAGAGAGAGAGAACCTTGGTGTCACCGCTGATGAGCCAGCACACGCTGAGGATGTCTCGCACGAGGGCTGAATTGAGGGACACAGCCGCGGTGCTCGCTTCGCCCTCCACGTCCATCGCCGACTCGCCAGCCGACGACGACGTCGCGGGCGCGGCGAGTACTCGGACGCAGCGCGTGAGAGCGTGGAGGATGGGCACCTGGAACACGGCCACCGACGTGCGCGCGTGCGTGACGAGGAAGCGGCAGTGGGCCTCGAGGTGCTTGCGCTGCGACTCGGGCGCGGAGGCCGACGGGAAGGCGTTGCCCAGCGCGGTGATCGCCGCGACGCGGAGCTTTTCGCGCACGGCCTTGCGCTTGCGAGACTCCTCACCGCCGTCTGTGGAGGTCGACTCGTCCTCGCGCTCCTTGCCCTTGCTGTTCTGTTCGTCCTCGTCCTCCTCGATCTCTCCCGCCGCGATGGGCTCGATCTCCTCCTTCATCTGGTGAACACGCACGCACGCACAAGTCAGTGGAAGACGATGAAGGCGCTGATGAAGATGGAGAGAGCTGAACCTGGTCGTAGACGTCGATGCTCGGGAAGATGGTGAGCAGCGCGGAGAGCGTGATGATGGCCTGAAGCTTGTACTCCTTGTCACGCTTCTTGCACTCGGCGATCACGGTCGCCAGGAGCTGCGCGGGCTGCGGCAGCTTGGGTCCGCCGGCTGCTGGCGGCTGCAGCAGCAGATCCTTGCACACGCGGCACACCGAGGCCAGCGCCACCAGGAGTCCGCTCTTGCCTGCCGAGCGACACCCAACATCGCCGCGAGGAGCGTCAGCAAGGAGGGCTGGCGAGGAGCGTGTTGTGCTGCTGCGTACCGTTCCATGTTCTGCCCTTGAGGCCGGTAAGCAACAGGTTGAACAGGCTCTCCAGGTACGGCGTGATGGCGTTGACGTTCGTCTGACTCTCCACCACCTCGGCCAGGGTGAGCGCTCCCTTGACACATGCCGCGTCAGAGTTAGCGCATTGCTGTGCTCATGCCCACGCGTGTTTGTGAGTGAGGAGTGGGCTCACCTGCTTCTTCAACGCCCACGAGGCGGCTCCGATCGATTCGGTGAGTGCCTCGAGCACCTCCTTGAGGTAGAGCTGCACCACGCTGTTGGTTCCGATCTCCTCCCAGACGCTCTTGAACAGCTTTCGCGTCTCCTCGGCTTCATCGTTCCTGTGGTGTGCAGCAATGCGATGGCGAGTGTCAGTTGATCACGCGCGCAGACGTCGCTGTGGGGTTTCGAGCTACGCACTTGCCCAGCAGGACGAGGGGAATGATGATCTTGAAGTGCTCCTTTACGACGTCCTTGCGCGCCAACGCCTGTAGGCACTGGGCGCTGGTGACATGCGCCACCTCGTCGCCTTCCGTGTACAGTTTCTGAGACGCAGAACCAAGAGCCATCAGTCTCACGAGGCTAGAGCGCGCTGTGTATGAATGCTGCCACCACGACGAACGCTTACCTTGAGATGGAGGACGTAGTTCTTGAGCGAGGCGTGAGTGGTCAGCGGAGCGAGACCGGCGGCAGCGGTGGCGTAGGTCGATCGCACGATGGGCGACTTGTCCTTGAGCGCCGCGCGCAGGGCCTTAAGCAGCGTGGGCGCTTCGGCCTTCACCACATGGGGACACTGCTCGCACAAGCACACAACACGCCGACGTGTTAGTGACACGATCTCACATCATTTCAAGAGCGCTGTGTCTTGGAAGAGAAGACGTCGCTTACCACCATGGTGAGCGAGGAGATCATGTGCGCCGTGCCGCACTTGGTGGGCAGACCGACGCCACGCGCGAACAGCTCCTGCAGAGCCTTGGCCAGCGGGCCCATGTTGGACTCGTCGACGTACTTGACGCACAGCTCCAGCTGTTGAATAAAGGCACACAGCATAACGGTCGATGCATGAGATGACAAGTTCCATCAAGTGAACCACAGGAATGATGCTATCCGTACCGTGTCGTTGAGCGGTGAGAGTCGGCTCAGACTCATACGCGCTTGCTGCGCACACGAATGGGGACAGATAGACACACAGAGTGAGTTGCTGAGAGCACTCGCTAGCGACGTCGCACGTGAGGGCGTACCTCGAGAACGCGTTGCGAGTCCTTGTCGGCGTGGAGCGCAAGGTAGTTGAAATCTTGTGGCTCGAGCTGAGTGAGCGAGTCGACCAGCACATGTACGATCTCAGGGACGTGCGGCTTCAGCAGCGGCCCGGCAACTGTGTGCAAGACAGACAGAGAGACGCGGTGGGTCAGACAACACCTCTGAGGCCAGTGGCGCCAGAGGTCACACTGTGCAGGGCGGCAACGGACCTTTACAGATCTTCTGGATCTGCTCAACGGTCAGGCCGAGCACCTCCTTGACGGGGCTGTGCAGCCCCTCAGTCAGAAGGAAGGGCATGATGACCGCGATGGCTTCCTTGCCCTGATCCGGGTTGGTGTAGACGGGATCGCACAACCGCACCGATAGCGAGGAGAGCGTGCGGAACATGGACATGGCCGCCTTGCGCACCGACTCCTTGATGTCGTCGATCACACGGAAGCAGCGGAACCAAAGGTCCTTCAGGAACGGCTCCATGTGAACTGCCGTGCGCCACATAAAGGTCATGCGGTTGTGAGACTCACGCAAGGTGCATTCCACTGACGATGCAGGGTGATCGAGGGGACGTACCGTAAAGCTTGCTCTGGAGCGCGTCCGAGATGGCGTAGCAGGACGACTCGCGCGTGCGCCACACGTTGGACACCAGGCCCTTGAGGAGCTCCTTCATGATGGGCTCAAAGTACTCGTCCGCTGCCTTGCGCGCGTCGGTGATGGAGTTCAAGATGTTCCTCATCGACTGGCGAAAGCGCGCGTTAGTTTCGCGCTCTCAGAGGCTGTCGTGTGGCAGCAGCGGCGGGGCGGTGAGGTAGGGTAGGGTACCTGCGCAACGCGAGGGTTGGGATCGTAGGACGAGCGATAGAGCAGAGGCACGAGTGTGGGGAGGAACGGCTTCAAATACTCCATGCCCTCGCGGGATGCCAGGGCCGTGGCGGCAAAGGCGGCGCCCTTGCGCGAGTTCCACAGGCTGTGGTGGCTCGCCAGGTTGAGGAACCGATAGATAAGATCCGGTTGGCCCTGAAGAGGCACACGCAAACAAAGGAAAAGATGAACGATCAGCTTTGACCGCGACTGCGACTGCCTCGTGAGGAATGTACCAGCTCGTTGGCGACTGAGCAGAGCTCCTTGTAGGTCGACAGTCCGCCAGTTCCCATGGCCGAGGGGACCTCGCCGAGAGCGCCCTCAGGGATCACCTCACTGCAAAACGAGACGCACACATGTCAGCGACCAGACGGTTCTCTGTTGGAGGAGTGCAGGCCTACGTCTCGTCCTTGCGCTGGACCTCGGCGGCTTGCTTGGCTTTGCCCGTGGCGAGGGTGGCCACGAGATTGTCGACCAACTCCCGCTTCATGCCGGCATCACCCAGCTCGTAGACCATGACCAAGCCCTTGGACGCCACCTCCTGCGTCACTTCGTTGTTGTCTATGTGCGCGTGCGTGATTTGCCACAACGTTAGATTCGACTCGATATGTGCGTGTGCGTGCGTGTGCGCGCGGTGCTTACCGGCCAGCAGGCGTGAGAAGTAAGCCTGAATGGCGGCTAGCTTGGAGCGGAGCTCGGGATGCGTGGAGGAGTGCTGCAGGAGCGACAACAGCCAGATGGCAGCCGCGTTACGGCTGAGGTTGGCCCCCGACTGTACCAGCGAGAAGAGCTTGGTCAACATGGCGGACATCACCTCGGGGTGAGGGACATCCTGCGGCGCTGGGACGGCAGGCTGCTGTCCCTCTGCCTTCTTGGCGTTCGCCCCCTTCTTGACGTCAGGGCCATCATCGTCGTCCAGCGGGTCGTCAATCTCCGGGTGGAGTGGGTCCTTCGCGGCGCTGGACGCGGCGCCAGACGCGACGCAGGACAGGGCCTCGCCCACACTGAAGTGGATCTCCTCGCTCTTGGTCTTGTCCAAGGCGTACAGCGCGTTGAGGATGTCCGTCTGTCCACATATGCACGCGTGAGCAACACGGACTGGCTGTGCCGAGGCACACACGACGATGAATACCTTGTAGGCAATGCCCGGTTCACCCACGCACATGTAGCCAAGCGCGAGAGCGAGTTTCTCGATGAGCCTGGCCTCCGTGGTGGCGCCAAGCAGCGTGGTCAGCTTCTTCACCAGGACTCCCTTGGTGAGGACCTCAGGGGTAGCGGCGACGTCGCTCTGACCTCCGGCTACCGTAGGCGGGTCGTCCGGCAGAGGCAGCGGAGAGTACCGGCCGATGACGCCGATAGCCCTCACCGCGTAGACCTGATGTGCGCGCGTGGTGGTGAGAAGAGGCAACTATTGAAGGGAAGCACGCGTGAGCCAGACCTTGATCTGAGTGGAGCGGTGAGCGAGAACGTCGACAAGTTTGCCAACAGCGGCCTCGAACGGCTGCTTGCACTGCGGAGGCATAGAGCCTGCCTGGAGGCTGCGGCAGATCAAGAAGCTGATGGAACCAAGAGAGAGAGAGAGAGAGGGTAAGCCTAGGCGCTGGTTCCCAAAGACGAATAGCAAAAGGTCTGTGAGAGGAACGTACGCCAGAGTGTTGATGGCCGCCTCGATCTTGTCCACGTTGATCTCGTTGGCATCCAGCTGAGGGAGGAACGTCTGCATGATGGACAGCACTCGCTCGGCGGGCAAGTGCGGCGCTGAATAGCCGATGATTCGGGCAACGATCTCACGCGACTCGTGAGCGCCGGCGTAGAGCAGGTTGCTGTTGCCGAGGAAGAGGCCGATCTTGGCCGTATAGTAGTCGACGAGCTGCTGGTCGCTCATGTGGTAGAGGGTGACGTAGAGCGACTTGGCTGCGACGTGATGCAGCGTCGGGCCACCACGCGTGCCCAGGCCAAGCTCCAGCAGGTCACTACAGTCACATGAGCTTGTGAGCCACCAGTTGGGCGCACGCACAAGGCCTCCGACTTGCGGATGGCTGCACAGACCCAAGGGAGACGTACCGGTAGAGTGTGAGGCAGTCGCCAGCGTTGCTGAGCTCGGCCAGGTACTCGGGCCACGTGCGACCGCTTCGCTGGATGTTGTTTCGCAAACACTTGAGGAGGAAAGAGAGCGACTCTTCGTAGCTCGCGGCAGGGAACGGCAGAGCGTTCTTGTCGTTGACACCCTCCATGCGCTTGGCCACCTGCTTGGACAGGAACTGAACCAGGTCCACAAAGGACGGGTAGGGCTGAGCGCTGTCGGAGATGATGTCGACGTGGTGGTGGACGAACGGGCGCAGACCCCGCTTGGCCTCGTCTCGCACCTGAGCAGGGAGGAAGACGAGGTGAAGTCAGAACAACAGCTCGCTGCAAATCAGATGCCACCCGCCCAGATCCAGACATGCCGCCGTACCTCGGCTCGGTCGTCGCTCACTCCAAGCAAGCACACGAAGCGGCTCACTACGTGCGAGAACGGGAATATCTTGATGGCTGTTACGAGACAGAGGCAGACAATGGACGAGGATGAGTTCTCTAAAGAGACACCATGCGTGAGAGAAGGCAATAACCGAGGCACGTACCGTATTGCACGGCAGCGAGACGGGCCCGGTACTCGGTCTATGGTCAAGGGCGAGCGCGAGAGCGATGTCAGCACTGCATTGCAGAGCAGAGAGAACTGGTGACGACGCAGCTCGCGTACCCTCTCTACACCGGCCAGAAGCAGGGTCTCCATCTTGGCGCTGAGAGCGTCAGAAAGTGACTTAAACGCCGGCACAAGCAGCTTGAGCGCATCCTGGACCGACCCGCGCACTGCATGCACACAAATGAAGAGAGCAGTTAGCACACTTGGCGACGTGTGACAGCTCAAGCCAGGACAAGACGGGACGTACCTGCTTCGGGTTCGACGCTGATGCGATTGAAGAGCATCTCCAAGATGCCCAGATCGCCGGTTTGGGTGAGGAGGTGAGGCATCCGCTTGCCGATGGTCCCGAGCGTGACGTAGGCCGAGCCCCGCAACAGCTGGTTCTCGGTCGTGTCGTCTGCCGTCTGCAGCTGGTTTAGCAGCTTGACCACGCTGGCGTAGATCAGCGGCGACATGGGCTTGAGGACTGCCTCCGACGCCTGGTTGGGACCGGAAGAAACGCTGTCAGCGCGCCAACTGGCAACTCATAACGCCGGGGGATGTTTAGTTACCTTCTCAAACACCGCTTGTACAAAGGACAGACCTGCCCGCTTGATACGTGCCGGCGACGTCGCGCCGAAGACGGCTTCGAAGATGATTTGCAGAGTGCGCGGGAAGGAGTTGGCTGGGAACAAGAGAAGCCAGGTCGCTCGTGAGACGAATCATCAAGTCTCAAACGACCCGCACGCACGCACACGAACACGGCATGCGGGAGAGAGGGCAAAGAGAGCACTGTACTCGCAAGGGTGGAGCGCTGGAGTTGGAGTAGGATCTTCTCGCGAAGAATGGAATCGGCAGGGGTTCGCCTTTCGTCGGGTGGGGTGGACTTGTCCGTCGCCGGAGTGCCCTGGAAGAGGTCCATCAACCTACTCACCAGCTGCACACACACACATAGAGAGAGAGAGAGAGAAATAGATCAGAGCTTAGAAGGAGTGCATCGTACAACCCACACGCGCTGGAAGTGGAAAGAAGCCACATGACGGTGTACCTGGCTGTCTTCGTAGTTGACATTCTCGAGCTTCTTCAGTGCGCCGGTGCCGTCGTCCTTGATGCTGTGGTGTGTGTCGCTCGACGCGACGAGGAGATGCGGAAGAATGGCGTTGGGTTCGTCGTCCAGGATGCCGGATGCGAGGAAGTTGACGATCGAAGCCTGCGTGCACGTGCGGTATGGTTAGCTCGAGAGCGATGGCTGTAGAGAGGGCAGACCAAAGGAAATGTGCCGTGCCTTGTACTCGATCAAGTGCTGCGAGGTCAGAACTCGTGCAGAGCCCATCACCCGCTGGATGGACGTTGTGCTCAGGCCAGGCACGCTCATCGCCTTGGGGGCAGCCGGTGCCGTTGTCGGTGATGACTGGGTAGCCGCGGGCGCTGTCTGAGCACTGGACAGTCACATCGCAAACTAGTCAGCATTGAGACGAGCAGTAGATCTCAAGGAACTAAAGTGAGCGAGCGAGAGTTGAGGGCTTGTGTGTGCGTACCTGGCATCGTCCAGTCGTAGTGGCACCATAAGCAGCACGTCCAGGAGGAAATCCAGAAATGTCTTCTTTACTGCAGCATCGCTGAAGAAGGCGGGAACCACGATCTTATCGCGCACCAGCTCGCGCTGTTGAAACTGGGCCACGATGCGAGGCACCTGATGCGCGGGAAGAGCGTGAGTGCAGACAGTACGACGCCACGACGCAACTCGAGAATTGCAGGTGGCGCACCGCCAAGCGAAGAAGGATCGCCTGGTGCTTGAGCGGCCGGCTCTGCAGTCGATTCAACAGGGCCGGCGCAACCGCCGTCTGTTCCTATGTATATGATGAAGGGGCCAGGCAAAGCGTCGTGTGAGCCCCGCCACAAGCACAGTGCACGACAAAGGCACGCGTCACACGACGCTTTGCCTGGACAGAGCGAAGTACCTCCTTCGTGGCACGCTCGAACGCCATTTCTGCACTCGACGAGAGAGAGAGACATGGCGATCAGGACACTGCAGCGAGTGAGCCAGAGAGAGAGAGAGAGAGAGGAGAGTACCGAGATAGATGATGTTGAGGTTCTGCACGATCGGCGGAGCGTCCGGTGCCACGTACTGCTGCACGAGGTCGGCCAGCGGCAGCTTAACGTTGGTCTGGCTCTTCACGCGCTTGGTAATATGATTCAACACTTCCACGACCTGCGGATGTCCGTTTGGTCGTTTGAGTGCGTGCAGTGCAGTGCACCTCTGGCTCTGTGCTGCCGCCACACACACGCGTTGCGAGAGCGCTGCACCACGTCCAGAGCGTACGTACCTTGTTCATGGTGGTGGGCGACGAGCTGGCGAGCTTGGAGAGCACGGGCACGAGGAACGACGCCACGGCAGCCTCGACCGCCGCGGCCTCGCTCACCATGGCAAACTTGAACAGCACTCGATCGAGCAGCTGCAGCCAGCAGCAGCAGGCCAGGTGATATATGTGTGTGAATCAGCCATGGCCAACCACGCCTACACAAGCGAAGAGAGAGAGAGAGAGAGATCTCGCGGCGTACCTGCACGTCTTTGATCGATTCTTCGTCTGCACCCGAATTGCTTGACATTTTTGTGTTCCGCTGGCCGAGTAGAAGATTTCCTTTTTGTTGGTTTCTGATCGGCAGGCCGCTGTGAGGGGATGTGGAGAGGATGAGTGGATGACTCTGCTGATGGCGATGCTGGTGGCCAGACCAGATCTGCGAGCGGTCACGATTACGTGTTGCCAGCGGAAAAGAGGAGGAAAAACTGTGAGGAAAACTAAAAAATGACTGGCATTCCGCGTTATTCAAATATTCTAACTTATCCACCCATTTCCCTTGCTATAATAAACATTTCCTTTCATTTCACGTTACAAAGCAAGGAAAGTTCGGTCTCCATTTGGGTTACAACGGAACCTTAACTCCCATTGGGTGGACGCGCTAGCTCCGCTCAAGGGGGGGGAGGGCGCCGGGCGCCCAGCGGGGGTACTAGAAGGGGGACCGTTTGTAAGGTCTTCTTCTTTACCCAACCTTCGACCGGACCAGACCAGACCAGACTCAGACCAGACCCAGACCAGGACTACTATCACATCACCCATCAACATGTCCTTCCTCACCGTCATCTCCAACCTCTTCAAGAAGACCACCTCGACCACCTCCACGTCCACCACCAGGTACGTACAAACTCCCCACCCCCCGCCCGCCGGCCCCCCAATATCTTCTCCCTCCTCACCATCAGCATCACTCTCCACCCTCTCCACCACCAGCCCCGTCCCCACCATGGAGGAGGACGAGGCCATCATCGCCTCGTTCGTCGAGGTCCAGATCCCCAAGGAGGAGGAGGAGGAGGAGCCCATCGCCACCTTCACCAAGACCGAGCTCGCCACGAGGTGTGTCGACATGGCCACCCTCACCTACTCGTCCCTCGCCGCCAACCGCGAGGCCACCGCCGCCTCCATCGACGTCGTCGTCTTTGAGAGCGCCCTTTCGACGGTGTTCGTGCGCACCAACGGCGCTGGTGACGTCAAGCTCACCTACAAGGGCACGTCGACCCTGCGC
>CDFA01025550.1:8474-19347 GCA_000826305.1 Acanthamoeba healyi | reverse complement strand
TTAATCAATAAAATCAAACAATTTTTATTTTAGTTTATTTTCAAGTTTGCTGTGCCACAAATAGTCAATTAATTTTTTGGGTTTAAAAAAAAAGATTTATTTTAAATTATTTCAAGAGAGCTAAGTATGGGTGGGTGTGGAGCAGACACGGGGATCAGCGTCTCGGCGACCAAGGGGTTTGACGCGGAGGCGGAGGAGGAGGCGGGCGTCGAAGAGCACGTCGAGGAGGACAAGAAGCCCTTTGACGCGGCGACCAGCCTGCTCATCTTCCACGACGGTTCGCGCGCGTCCACATCTCGTTCCTGCACTCGCTCTCGCGCCCTCATCACGTCCACACTAACACCATCATCGCCTTCTGGATGTGATGCTTGATGTGTGGACCACCACAGGCCAAGTCTACGTGCGCGAGGACAGGAGCGTGACGGTGGAGAACAATGGCCAGGCTGTGATCCGCGATCTGCCGTCGTCCATCCACCCGGCCTCCCTCAACTTCTGTTCGATCACCGACCCGGAGGCCTCCATCGTCGAACAGACGTACGCGCCCCTTCGTGCACACGTCGCAACGTGCCCTCAGCACTCACAAACTCACACACGCTTGTTGCACACCACAGATTCGAGAATGGCTTCGAGTCGTTCACTGCTCTGCTGGCCGAGTCCGTCGGAGAAGTGGTGCGTTGCGCCGTCCATAGACACGCGACAGGCTTGCCTGTGATGGGCATGACAGCCACCTGCGTTCGCTCACGACGTTGGCTGCATTTCATATTCGTCTACAGGTCACACTCAGGCTCCACGGCGAGAGCGGCAGCGTCAAGGGCAAGCTGTTGCACACCACCGCAGAGAAGGAGGACGTCGTGCTCGAGACCGAGGTTAGTGTCCATCGGCCCCTCACATCCAGTTCTATGCACAGCGCCGTTTAACGCACATCTCCAGGAGGGATCGGTGGTGGTCATCTCTCGCTCGCACGTTGCTGGCGTCGAGGTCAACCACTTGCTCAACAAGTGCGCGGCCGCGTTCTCGCTCTCTCCCTCTCTCCCCCGTCGCAAGCCTTTCCTTCTGACGTGCTCCCTCTCATCTATGCAGGGAGCCCACTCTGCACTGCGTGGTGGAGACCACTCTCGAGGGCGACCACAAGGCGCAGCTCACCTATGGTACACCCTCGTTCGCAGCTGGGCTTGCCTCGTCTCGCCTCGCTGCAGTCCTAACGGTGTGCATTTGTACACAACACAGAGGCGTCTGGCATCAACTGGACGGCCGAGTACACCCTGGTCGTCCATCCCGACCTGCAGGCCGAGTTCACCGGCTGGATCACGTACGTCTCTCATTCTCCACTACGCCTTTGACGCTTCGCTAACGACCCAGCGACGCAATGATAGCCTGGCCAACAGCTCTGGCAAGACCTTCAAGGACGCCGCTCTGGCTCTCGTCGCGCCGCCCCACTCTGCCCCCGCCCAGGTACGTTGTCGTCCGCACCGGCTTGTGTGGCAGGCGATGACTGATCAGGTCCGGCCCGCTGGCAGTACGACGATCGTGAGTCGGCCAACACCAACAACAAAATGAAGAAGCCCTTCTCCGTCATCAGCTCGTTCAGCAAGCGGAAGTCGCCCAAGCCTCTGGTACGCAGTCACTACACCACACACAACGTTGCGCTGATGCGGCGCTAACCACACGCGCCACATAGGTATCGACCCAAAACATCACCTACATGCCCCGTCCGATCACGCTGGTTCACAGCAAGGACAAGCAAGTGCGCATCACCCACGCCACCTTCAGCATCGAGCAGGCCAACCTGGTACGAGTTCGTAGCTTTGCTTTGCTCTGCCTCTGAGTCTCGGTCGACTCACTGACACGGACACCATTGGCTGATCGCACACAACTTTAGTTCCGTCCTTTCGTCGGGGCTTACAAGGGCTCGTACCAGGGCTCGCACTCAGACCATACCAAGAACCAGAGCGTGGAAATGATCCTGAGGTGGACCAACAGCAAGGCCACGCACCACCGTACGCCGCGTCATCGCTTGGGTTGCGCGCGTGCTTCAACCTGATGCTGACTGTGTGGTGACAACGCGCTCTCAGGTCTGGGCGTCGAGCTCACGTCGGGAAACGTCGACGTGCTGGACTCGGCCAAGGGCGACACTTTCCTCAACCTGCGCCACCAAGCCTTGCTCAACTTCACCCGCCCGGGCGAGGAGATCCTGCTCGTCACCGGACGCCACACGGACTTGACGGGTACGGCCATTCCCCCCTCCTCGCAAACGCGCGACCTGTCGCTCACATCGCTGTGGTGATGGTGCAGGCGAGCGCCGCGTGACGGAGCTCAAGTTCGACCCCAAGACTCGCACTCTGCGTGAGTCTGTGCAGATCGAGCTCAAGAACACGGGCAAGGCCAAGCAGGAGGTGGTCGTGGAGGATCTCCTCTGGCGCTACCACAACTACACCGTCTCGCCTTGCCAGCCCAAGTACGCCTCGCTTCCCACTTACGTGCCCTTGCCCTCCACGAGGCTCATATCTTTCGTCTCGTGTGTTGTCACAGGTACGACAACATCATCAAGGGCAAACAGATCATGACCTGGCGCGTCGTCGTCGCCCCCAAGGTCACCGAGGTCATCCGCTACAGCGTCCTCTACTCCAACCTGCCCGTGTGAGAAAGCCAGCGAGCCAGCACAAGAAGACAAGTGCCAGGTCTATGATGTACCGGTGTGGACATGCATCCCATCGGAGTTGCACCTCAGGATCGCAAGAGAGTGTGCAACATGCACTTGAGAGACAGAGCGATGGTACAGTAAGGAGCCAAAAGGATACGGCACGGTGGATTCCCGGGTGGTCGCCCACCCCAGTACTAACACCGCCTGGCGCAGCTTAACTTCGCTGTTCGGATGGGAAGCGGTGCTTTCTGCGCAGTATGGCCGTATCCATCAGCACAGAGCCCTCACCCTCTCTTCGTTCTACCACTCATCAGCATTAACGTCCTGATGATTGAGATACCAACCCCTTCATGTCGGGGGACTAGAGCGCACGGGAACGCATAGTCTCCTAGAGCTCTCCCAGGAGTGGGTTAACAGGCCTGTTGCTGTGTTTTGGCTGCTTGTCACGTGATCCCTTGGGGCACTTGCCTATGGGCAAGCCAGGCGCCTCATCTTCCTGTCAAACGATGTCAGCCTGCGCTAACGCAGTTTCCACAACTCCCCCAACCTCACTCACTCAATCTCCCACGACAGACGACACAACAATGGCCACCACCACCACCACGTCCACATCACTGAGCCACCAGTTGAGCTGCATGGTGGACAAGCCCGAGTACTCGGACATTGAATTCATTGTGGGACCAGAACAGACGCCGGTCTACGCGTCGCGGCTAATCCTCGTTGCCCGCTCGCCCGTGTTTGCAGCCCAGTTCACGGGCAGCTTCAAGGAAGCTCTTGCGCCTCCTCCTCCTCCCTCAACGTCAACGTCCTCCTGCACTTCCTCGCCCTCCTCCCGTGCTGATGACACAACGACATTGATCTCGCCACTATCTCCGTCATCGTCCTCGACACTGCCACCGCTGTTCTGGCGCAGTGCGCCGCTGCTTGAGGTGGAGCCCACAACCTTCCGTTGCCTCCTCCACTGCTGCTACACCGACCAGCTTCCTCCGGACGATGCCTACTCGTTGTCCGCCAACAGCAGCCGCGCCAGCGAGCCGGGCCATCATCGGCGCATTGCAAGGGACCTGGTGTCGCTCTATGCCGCCGCCGACCGCTTCCTGCTCGACCGCTGCAAGGAGCTCGTGCGCAACGCGCTCAAGAAGAAGGTCGACACGTCCAACGTGCTGACGGCGTTTGATCACGCGCTCGCCGTGACGCCCGACCTGGCCAACAGCTTGTTCCTGCCGATCATCTGCGCCAACGCGGCCCAGCTGCTGGGCAACACAGACAGCGACGCCGAGGCCCAGTGGCTGGCCATGTCCACGGCCGGAGCCGCAGCCGTGGTGGCGGCCAACCTGTCTGGTCTGCACGAGGTCGATCTGTTCCGGGCGGTCGAGCGATGGTACCGCAAGCTTGCGCAGCACGCGGAGCGAGGCGAGGCCAAGGAGCAGCGGGTGGCACAGGTGCTTGCAGGCATGCAGTACCTGCGGATGAGCGCCGAGGAGCTGCGCGACGTGGTGGAGAAGAGCGGCCTGCTGTCGGACAAGGAGCTGCTGGCAGCGTACAGGGAATGCTCGCTCCACCGCCGGATGGTGCTTCCGTGTGCGCTCCCCGAGTCCACGTCGGTGAAGCTCTTCGACCGGGTGACCATCCAAGACGGCCAGATGGCGTGGTACGCCAAGCTCGGCAAGACGGAGGGGTGGTACATCGTCTACATCAACAACGAACCACAAGAAGGCTACTCCAGTCCGTCGGGCCGAGCCTCCTACGCCGGCATCACCATTCGGCTCTTCCTCGATCGCGAGTGCCACGCCAAGAAGTTTGATGACGGATGCACAGGGCGTGTGTCTAGTGGCTTGGGCTTGTACATGTGCGAGGCACCACAGCTGACGCCCAAGCACGTCCTCGTGTTGGTTCATGTCCCCAATTCGGCCATGGGACCAGCACCCGCGTTAGGGTTGACCAAGTAAAGATCAGTTCTCTCACACACTCACTCACACACGAGAGCCCACAACCAGCCATCACAGCAGAAGAGGTGTAGGTGTAGGTGTGAGATGCGTGTACACTCCAAAGAGCATGTTGCTTGTTGTTGTTTGTCGAACTGAACACTCTGAGTTCGTTTTAGTTTTACACCTGGCTGATCTCCCTCTTGTTGTAGCCACCCTTGTTCTTGGGCAGGTAGGCGCGGGCCTCGTGGATCTCGCGGTCCATCCACCAGGCGGTACCGAGGGGCATCCTCTTCTTGACCTCCTCGAGGTAGGCCTCGGCTTCGGCCACCTTCTGCTGGGCATCCTCGAGAGCGGCCTCGGCAGCGGCCTTGGCCTCCTCGGACCTGCGTCGGGCCTCCTCAGCCTGAGCGCGTGCCTGCGACGCCTGGCGGGCGGCCTCCTCGGCCTGAGCGCGAGCCTGCGACGCCTGCCTAGCGGCCTCCTCGGCGGCCTTCCTGGCCTGCGAGGCCTGGTTGGCGGCCTCCTCGGCGGCGGCACGGGCAGCAGAGGCTGCAGAGTGGCGAACAGTGACAGCAGCAGGTTAGCGCTTGCAAACAAACAACCATGGCAACATCTCACGACGACGTGAGAACAGTGACGAACCCTTGTCGACGGCCTCTCTGGCGACCTGAGCGGCGCGATCAGCCTTCTTCACGGCGGCCTCCTGCGTGATCTTGGCGCGGCGCAGGGGCAGCGGGTCCGACGAGAGGTGCTGGGCCAGCTCGTTCTTGGCACGGTTCTTCTGCACCACGCTGCCCTCCTCGGACTGGCGCGTGAGCTCGGCCGTGCGACCGTTGAAGGCGTCCTCCTGCGCCTTGAGATCGGCCAGGGCAGCCTCGAGCTCAGCCTTAGCCGCCTGCAGCTCATCCTCCCTGGCCTTGGCCTCGGCCTCACGGTCGCTCGCCTCCGCGGCGCGGGTCTTTGCCTCGGCCTCGCGAGACTTGGCCTGCTCCTCGCTCTGCTTGGCCTCAGCCTCCCTGGCCTTGGCCTCGGCCTCGCGGGCCTTGGCGTCGGCTTCGGAGCGCTTGGCGGCGGCCTCCTGCTGGGTGGCCTCACGCAGCGCAGCGGCGGCCTGCTGGTCCTTGGCCTGCGACTCCCTCAGCGCCGTCTGGACCTGATCCAGCAGCGCCTGCGCCTTGGCCACCTCCTCCTTGCTGCCCTGTTGCACAGACAAAACAACAGCGCGTCAGTTTGACGGACAAAAAACGAAAGCGACGAAATAATAAAAAAGAACGAAAAGCGACGTTTGAGGGGGGAGGGTACCTGGGGAGCGTTGATCATCTGCCTCCAGTCGATGTTGTACTTGAAGATGAGGATGTGAAGGAGCGGGACGCGCTTGACCTGACCAGCGATGGCGCCGGACGAGCGCAGCTTGTCGCGCATGCCCTGGACGGTGAGCGTCTCCTTGAAGTGCTCGAGGAAGCGGTGGGCCTGGAACTCGTCCAGGTCGGAGCCCTCGGCGCGCTTGGTCTCGTCCAGCTCGGCGCACTTCTTGACAAAGGACCACACCTTCTCGGCCTCCTTCTCGCCGAAGTCCTCCCAGTAGGCGTTGAGGAACCAGCACGCCTGGTCCTTGAAGGGACGCGCCGTCAACAGATCCAGGTTCTCCTTGTCTCCCATTGTGTGTGTGTGTGTGTGTGTTGCGTGCGGTTTCGGTTTGTTCAAAAGAGCCAGGGTGGCGCCCCAAGCGAAGGGTTGCCTTTGGACGACTGCTTGGAACCACTGCCTCGTCGGGATTGGGCATCGGCGTGAGTATAATTTAACATTGTTTGCCACCCCTGATAATAATAATAACATCATAATGACTGGCCGACGTAGCTCAGTCGGTAGAGCGCCAGGCTTTTAACCTGGTGGCCGTGGGTTCGAGCCCCACCGTCGGCGATGAATTTTTTCTTTTCGTTTGACCAGAGCCCCACCCAAAACACCGCATTGGCACGCAAAAGGGGCATGCCTTTTTTTTCCTCATGCATAATTTAAATGCACAGCGTGGTACAAGCCAAGTGTGCACATGAATTGGATTATCTGGTTTTTAAGAAGTGATTTAACAAATTTGCCATTGGCAGAAATAACTATAAAAACGATATGAGTTTTGAGAATGAAATTAAACTGAAAAATGATTTTGGCACAAACATTTGAAAAGGCTTTTGGGTCTGGTTTTGCTCTGTTGGCTGCAAGGCAGGTGGCAAGCAGGTGGCAACACCAGCCCATGCCACTCTTGTCTCTGGTCCCAAGGTTAGGACTTATGGACACACCTGGTGTTAGCCAAAGTTGCATGGACACCAGTGGCACGCGAGAAGACAGCCAACCACGCTCTGACCAGGTTCCTGAGCAATCCTAATTGTTTGTTTAATTGTAACCAATAGGAATTCGTTTAGTGTTGTCATGCAGCTGTTTAACTTTAAAAAGGCACGCAAGTCGTCTAAACACATGCTCACTCTTCCCACCACCCACATGCACACTCACAAGCCACCGTTCACGTATGCCCTGGTGGCTGCGCTGCTACTCCTCGCTTGCTTCCAGCCCAGCGCTGCACGTCCGCAGCTCTCACCGTTTGGCGGACTTGAGCGCCTACGCGCGCATAGCTCCCAGTTCATGACCATCGACGGAGCCTATCAGGACGAGTTCCTCTTTACCCATGGCAGTGACAGCGTCATGCTCAAGTGTAAGCACTCCCCACACCTTGCTCAGCGTTCTGTTTGTCAGTCCTGTGTATCTAACTTCGGCTTGCAGACCACGGCCGACCGACCCCTGACTCGGTGATCGTGCACCTCGACGAGGAGCTGGCGGTGGAAACCGTCGTCTGCAAGCCGGCGGAGATGGCTCTGCTCCTGAAACTGAACTCGTCAGAAGCTGCAGACCTGCTCCAGGCGAAGCTCTCGTCCGCGCCATCGGTGCTCCTCACTGGCGGTCTGGAGTGGCAATGCAGCGATGAATCGGGGAAACCCAAGGCTATCCTTCGCCGTGTAACAACATCAGCAGTCAAAGGGGCGTCAGTGCTCGTGTACACCACGAGTGCCAAGCACCAGGTAACACTCGTTGTCCCCCCAGCCATATGGCACGTCAACGCAGCAACTGATCGAGCATGTCTCTGGCCGAGAAGGACTTCTTTAGCGAGCTCAAGGTGTCATTCAGCACCACCAAGCTCCCGCATCCACAGCTCGTGAAACCGTCGCAAGGTCAGGTGTCAGCGTCTGCGCAGCGGCACTCAGCCAAACGCTCCTGGGGATCATTCTTTGAAGGCGTCTGGAACACAGTTGTGACTGTACCGCTCCCATCTCATCCCACGCACGCATGAACTGTGAGCTCACTAACATTGATGTCGTCCATCAGCTAGGAGAAGACGTGGCGGTAGCGGTAGAAACGGTGGTGGATGTGGGCAAGGCTCTCGTCACGGGAGACTTTCAGTACGACAACAGATTCCTCAACGAGTTTGAGAGATGGGACTACAACACCACGGTTCAGCTGGCCGACGCGGTGCAGTGTTCTGATTGCTACGCTCAGTTCGATTTCGACGTACACTTCACGCTCGACCTGGCTGACTACCAGCTCAATGATCTTAGCCTTGTTGCCGAAGGGGCAGTTGGTACACTCAACAATCTTGGGTCACTGCAACGCGGCATCAACGACTTACACGTTCCCAAACGCATGATAGAGTTCAACGTGGGTGCCAAGCTGTACGCCGAGGAGAGCTGGAGCAATTCGAGCAGCTTGCCCATCACCACGGTTGCATGGAATCCCATCGCATTCACCATCGGCGTTGTGCCGTTCGTGCTCCAAATCTCAGTGCCCATCTCGGAGACGTGGACGCTCGCAGCCGAGGGCAGCATCGATCTCGAGGCCGATCTGAATGCCCAGGGTAGCGTTCAGTACGGCATCAAGTACAACAAGGAGTCAGGCGAGTTCGAGCCGGTGAACACACACTCTTACTCGCACAGCGGACAGTTCACCCAGCTTGTAGTTGGTACGCGCCGGGCCACTCCCACAACTGACGTCTTACACCTGCCAAACGCTAACTGTTTGCGAACTGGTGACGACCACTCGCAGAAGCCAAGGCGGACGCAACGGTGGGGCTGCTGGTTGCGCTGGTGGTGGAAGTGGATTTCATCGGCTACATCAACTTTGGCCTCCACCCTTTCCTTGAAGGCTCTGTAGACTACAACTCTAAGTCGGGCTGTGATGACATGGGCGGTACACGCACCTATACGCTCTCCTGAGGCTGCTTTACCAGCTCACCACTGATGTCACTTGTGCAACAGGAGTGCGCGCCGTGCTCAACCTGGGAATCGGGGTGACCGTGGGCTTCAGCATCAACATAACAGACACCATTGGTGTCGAATGGGGACCCCACGCACTGGCCAACATCAAATAACCCATCATCTCTGGCTGCGCCAAGTTGCCCATGATCTCTGGTACGCCCCAGCTCCTGCTAAGCTGCATGCCTCAAAATTGAACCAAAATGGCTGATCCGGTTATTCGGACTTAGACGAGAGACAGTACGGAGGAGTGGTTCCGATCGTGAGCGGTCCTCTCGTCATCGGCAACTCCTGGCACGGCTGGCAGGAGCCAGTTCCCAACTGCGTGAGTGAACACATCTATCTCAAGGCCAACGTGTCCTTCCAGTACATTGACTACGACGACGACGGCTGGCTCTTCTTCATTGTCTCCTTCAACGACATCATGCCCGATCAAACTTGGTGCGTCCAGCAGGGACTCTACCGCGCCACAGCCGACTACAACGTACGTTCACCCATACCTCCAAGAGAGATGGGCAAGGTCTCACACGCTTGCGTTTTCGGTTCTTCCGCACAGGGCGACGTCATAATGTCCCCGCTTGGCGATGGCGATGGGTCCGACCCGGTGGGCTACATCAAGTGCCAGAACCCGGCGTATGAGTCTCAAGTCGGCATGGTTAAGATCGAGGGCACGATCAGCGACGACAACTGGGACGAGATCGACGTCTCCAGCGACGACGGCTGCATGGTGCTCACCATGTTCCGCACCAACACCGGCCAGTAGTCGTCGTACCGTATGCAAGCGACATTGCTCCATGTGTCGAGCTTGTGGCTCAAGCTCGTTGCTGATGAAGTGGTGCTTCTGGCGCGTTGCGTTGATGGGGTGATAATAGACATTGGGGTGTATGTACATTTGTGTGAGGTCATGCAGCTGCATCAATGTCCCTGCGCTTTCATCTGCTGTTGTGCGCGCTCGAGCTGCTTGCGGCGGGGCTGTAGCTCGATCTCCACGTCCTCATCATCGTCGCTGTCGCTCGTGCCACCCATGAACGCAGCGTAGTCCGCCGACGAGTATCCTGCTCCGCCGCCGACGAACGTGCCGTAGTCGTGCGAGCTGGCGTTGATCGCACCTCCGGGCGGCGGCGGTACGAGCGCGTGCTGGTGACGTGCGAGGAAGCCGAGCTTGGCAAGCGGTGTCCAGAGGATGACGAGATGGAAGAGGTAGGCGGCTAGCAGGATGCACAGGGCGCTCACGAGCAGCGTGCCGATGAGCCAGGCCCAGAAGGAGAACGTGTTCAGGAACTCCTTCTCCATTACCACGTCAGCCAGGTTGTCCGGGTTGTAGTGGCACTCGCGCGTGGAGTTGATCGGGTTGCGTAGGAAGAAGCCTTGCGCGGCGCCCTCCTCCTGCCACTGACGGCCGACGCGCCAGCGAGCCGTGGTCTGGATCAGCTCCACCTCCGGGCCGCCGTGAGAGGCCTCCGGCCGCGGCTTGTACGCCACGCCCAGCTGTGGACGCACCTCCGTGTGGCCTGCACACACCACGCACACGCACACGCACACACAGCAGCGGTTAGCGTCCTCAAGGAGACGACGATCAATGCAATCAACGCGTGCGCGGGGAGGAGACGAGGAAGCGTACAGCGATGAGAGCAGCGAGTGCGTGTGGTGGGCATGTGGTGGAGGACGGAGCACTGGACGGTGACGTAGTTGAGGTTGGTGTGGCGGAGATCAAACAGCGTGAGGGCGGCGACCGTGAGCACGGCCACGCCGCACACAAACACGACCAGCCCCACCAGGGCCATCACCGCCAGCCCGCCCACGCCCCCGCCTCCGCCGCCGCCCTTTTGCTTCCACCACGTCGTCGAAAACACCTTCATGGCCGACGACGCAGTCCGTGCCGCCTTGCTCCTCATTTTTGTTCCAATCTCTGCAAAAATGAAATGAAATGATTATTGATGAAAATAAATCGATGAATGCCTAGCGATCGAGTGGCAGTTGGGGGCACAGGAAGGACGCCAAGTCAGGTACGT
>CDFA01025547.1:0-15093 GCA_000826305.1 Acanthamoeba healyi | reverse complement strand
GCTGAGAGGTTCTTCGCGTATTCCTTGTGCTTGACCCAGTTTTGGTGGAAGTACTGAGTACGCCATGCGAAGAGAGAACGTTGAGCTTAAGTGTGCTTGCGTGCAGAGCCCAGGTGTAGGCAGGAATGATGGTGATGGTGCGTCTCGTACCTCAATCGGGCTGATGCGAGAGAATGTCTTGAAATCGGCCAGCGTCAGCTGCTGCGCCAATTCCTTGGCCGAGAGCTGATTGAGTAACACAAGAGATAGTGTCAGAGAAGAAGAAAGAGTCTCTGGCCGCCGCTAGTGTGCGTCAGTGTCAGTGTTACCTCCTTGAGAATCGGTGCGGCGCTCAGATCCTCTTCGGCGGGCTCCTTGGGCTCCTCCTCGGTCTTGGCCTCTGCCGCGGCTGCGGCCTTGGCCTTGGCCTCGGCCTCCTCCTCGACCTTGAGATCGCTCTCCAGATTCTCAAGGAACGATTTCTGTGTGAGCGCAAGCACGAGGACGTTCGTTGTGAGCTGCCGCCCGCAATGACACACACGACACCACACGACGACCGACATCAACAGCACGAACCAGCTTGGCGGCTGCGGCGAAGAAGGGCGCAAAGTCGATCTTGGAAGCGACTGTCGCGCGATCCTTGCTGCGCTTCTCCTTCTTTTCGGCGTCACGCTGTTTCCGGAGCTCCTCCACCCAGCCCTCGAACTTGGCCGTGAGCGGCTTGTCGTTGGCGAACAGAAGTGGGAAGCGGTCGGCCCAATGCGTCATGATTTGGATCACCCTGCATGATCGATGGATCGAGAGAGTGTTCGTTGCGATCAGTGAGGCTGCTTGCACACTGCGAAAGCAAACACATACCGGACTGCGGGCGAGCGATAGCCCTTGGTCTTGTTCTTCTCCTCGAGCGACGACGGCAGCGCGCCAGTTAACACGTAACTGCTCCAACCACGTCGTGTCAGTGCCAGACAATCAAGCAAGAGAATGTGTGTGTGTGTGTTGTACGTTTGTCGAAGGTGGTCGAGCACTGTGATGGACGACACGAACAACGGATGGACCAGCAGGAACACGTCGATGTAGAGCTCCCGATCGAACCCTGGTAGTTTTGCATTCTCGTGTTAGGTCGAGAAGATACGACGCTTGCTTACTCACGTGACAGGCACGCACCAGAGGGGTCCTCATCGGCGCAGGTGAGACGGTTGATCAAGCCGGGCACGGTGCCGAGAGACACGATCCTGGCACGATCATACGGGTCAGCGTCGTTCTCTAGTGAACTCTCACACTGCGCGGATGTGTACCTGTTGCCGGTGGTAGCATCGGGCTCGGAAAACTGTACGTGCACTGCGTCGGGCGCCACGGTGGGCGTGCTGGGCGAGGCAGGCGGAGGCCTGCGCCGCGGACTCTTGAGCAAGTCCGCGGCCGACGGCGTCGTTACAGTAGCTACCTCACCAGACAAGTCTCCCGAGGGCGCAGGGGCGGCGCCAGCAGCGCCAGCGGCAACGGGCAGCACGGAGATAGCCTTGACGCGACCTGGCACGACGGCGTCTCCCGAATCCCTGCGCTGCGAGCGTGACTTGTCGCTGTCGGCGCGCTCGCGGGAGGATTTACCTCCGGAGGCCTCAGTGGGGCCGCCGTGACGCACCATCTGCTGGAGGATGGAGTCGAACATGGCCATGGTCTTAGGGTTCACCTTCTTGGGCTCTGCACCCAGCACCTCCCCGGCCATGCTCGGTCGTCGTTGATCCTGTATACCCGCACACAGCATGAGCCCACTACGCACGCACTAACGCACACGCAGACATCCGCTTACCTGCACCGGTGCCTGCTGCAAAAACTGAGCCTTCTCGAGGATCTTCCCACGCGGCATGTCGGGCTTGTCCGCTGCGGACTGGCACGTTTCGGCCTCCTTTGGCGCCAGCAGGAACTGTGTCCTCTCATATACGCTTCCCCGAGGAATGTCGACCGCGGGCTTGCTGCTCTCCTTGTCCAATTCGGGCGACTGCTGAAGGAACTTGGCCCGCTCCAGCACGTTCCCGCCGCTGATGCTCTGGCGAGGGCTCAACAGCTTCTGACGCTCGGCTTCGTCCTCGCTCCCCGGCTGCTGCAGAAACTTGGCGCGCTCCAGCACGTTGCGCTTGGGCACGTTCGAATCCTCGCGCGGCGAAGTCGTCCTGATGTGTGACACATGGAGAGTGTTAGATACCGTATCGTTGGGCGTGTGCGTGCGCGTGCGCGTGTGCATCGTACTTGGGGCTGTTTTGTGTGGGGGACTGCAGGGCCTGCGCCAGCGCCGACACAGACCGAATCGGAAGCGGCTGCGGTGGCGCCATCCCGCTACCGCGAGGCGTCAAGAGGTTGGTGCTGCTTCCGGCCGAGGACGGTCGTCCTCCGGCATTCGCGGCCTGGCCGCCAGCCGAAGCCATCGGGAGAGCGCCTGACGACGCCGAGCGCGTGGGGTTGGTAGGCAGAGGCAGTGTGCCGCTCGACTCCATCTTGGCCACGCCCTGCTTCATCGTGTCAAAGAAGGCCTGCGTCCCGGTACGTTTCCTACCGCTGGCGCTGTCCGTCTCGGACTCGTTGTCGTCGTCATCGCCCTCCTTGGCTGGCGTGGAATCCTCGGCGGTCGCACCCGCTCCACTTTCGCTGCTGGCGGTGGTCTGCTGATCACCGTCCGCGCCTTCGCTGTCACCGTCACTGGATACCACCACCGTCACTGCCGCCGGCTCTCCTTCCGTCTGCGTTTGCGAATCTGTGACCGGAGCCGAGGCTTCGCTCTCATCGCTCTCCGATCCTGTGGTGGCAGCAGCCTCGCCAGACGTTGTAGCGGAGGCGTCTGTTGCGTTGATTGTGGAGGCAGTGCTCTGCTCCGCTTCGGAGCTAACCTCGCTTTCCGAGGGCGGAGGTGCCACACTAGTCGCGTCCTTGACGTCTGGTTGCGTATCTGCGCCCTCACTCTCCTCGTACGCCTTGTTCTCTCCCTCTTGGGCGGAGGAGGCGCTGGCGCCAGGAGCTGCTTCCTCAACCGCATCCGTCTCCGCCGTCGCCTTGTCCTCGCTTGCTTCGTTCTTTGTCTCGTCCTCGCCCTTCCTGCCCACTTCTTCTGACAGCGTCTTTGCACTCTCAGCCTCGTCCGCAGCCTGGTCCGACTCGGTCGTCATCACCACTGCCTCGTCCTCGACCTGTGGCGCCGCGTGCTCTACCTGATCCTCTCGTGGCTGTTCCGTTTCGCTCCTCTTCGTCTCCTCCTCCACCTTCTCCTCGTCCTTCTCGCCGTCCTTCACTGCCGCCGCACTCTCCACCGCCTGGGCTTGCGGCGCGGGCGCCGGCACGGGCTCAGGTTCGGGTTCGGGTGTGGGTTCGGGCTGCGCAGCCTCAGGCTGTGGCTTGGGCGTGCTCATTCCAAACTCTTCCAGGAACAGCGTCGCCACGCGCTTGGGCTTCGCTGCCGCTGCCGCTGCGGCCGCCGCCTCTGCCTCTGCCTGCTTCTGCGCTCTCTCCTGCTCGAGCTGCAGCTCGCTGCTGGCCGACACCACCACGGTCGGGACTGCAGTCGGACGCTGCGAGTCGTCGACCGATCCGCGCGGCGTGAGCGACATTCGCACCCGTCGCGATCCGCTGTCGCCCAGGCCCGCAGCCGACGACGAGGAGCTCGAGATCGACGATCCGATAAACGAGCCCGACTTGGACTTCTTCTCCTTCTTCTTCTCTCTCTTGCTGCTGCCGCCGCCGTCCTTCTCCTTCTTCTCTCTCTTGCTCTCCTTCTTCTCCTTCTTGCTCTCCTTCTTGCTCTCTTTCTTCTCTCGCTTCAAGCTGCCGCCGTCCTTGTCCTTGTCCTTCTTCTCCTTGCGCAGAGAGGACACAAACGTCGAGTGCGAGGAGGTGGAGGCGTGAGAGGCGAACGAACCGAGCGAAAGGCCAGCGACAGGCGGCGCCGTGGTGTGGTTCTCTCCGGCGGCGGCGAACGACACCGCGCTCGGCTTGCGGTCCTTCTTGCTGCGCGCGCTCACCGTCGACGAGTCGTACTTGTCCTGTCCTCCTCTGCTCGACGAGCTGCCCTTCTTGGTCGGCTTGTCGCCGCCGAGGAGGGACGACGACGAGGTCGAGACGGCGGCGCCCTCGCCGCTGTTCCTCTTGCTGACCGAGGCCGAGGAGAGGTCGAGAAGGCTGCGGCTGCGGTACTTGCCACGCTTCTCGTCCGCCGTGGCCTTCTTGCTCTCCTTCTTGCTGTCTTTTCTGCTCTCCTTCTTCTCATCTTTGGTGCTCGATTTTCGCAGACCGCCCCCCGTCGTCGACGTGCTGGACAGCAGCTGGTCGTCGTCGAGAAGGCTCACCGACCTCTTTGGCTTCTCCGTCATGGTGGTTGTGGTAGTGGTCAAGAGCCCTCTGTCTCTTGCTGGTCTGTGGTTCAGTTATTTAATTTTTAATTCCTACGTAGTTGTCGCTTTCGTTCTTCTTCGCTTTCGTCTTCGTTTTCGTTCTTCTTCCCCTCCCCAGTGCACCCGTAGAGTGTACCGGCGAGCTTGCTGGGGTACCCCAGCAAAACAAGCTAACACAAAAATAAAATAAAATGGCGTTGCCCCAACTTGTTCACCAGATGTGTTTTGTGCCGACACTCGCCACATGAATTGCCTCCACCGACACACACAAGATTGACAGTGTGCGGAACCAATCCGTCATGTTTGCAGTGGCGCCACTTGTACACGAGGAAATACACTTGTGGCTAATCGGCAGAGAGCGATGGGAGTTCACGGCTGCTGCTGCCCTCCTTGGCGAAGGAGGACGGTGGTGGCGGCTGGTGACCGCGGCGGCGGAGAGCAGAGACAAGCGGCCTAGCAAGTGGAAGCAGAACGAAGCAGAGGAGCACCGCGAGCACCGCGAGATTGAGCACCAGCACGAGCGCCACGAGCAGGTAGGCGTAGCTGCTCACGACACACACGTTGTATCGCCAGAGCGTGTGAGTGTTTAATTAGTTCTGAAGAGAATCATGTGCACTTGCACGATGAAGAAGACGAGCTGAGCGTACTCATCAGCGACGGTGAGGAGATCGGCAAAGTCGCTCCCCTCGGTGATGAGGTGAAGATCGCTCAGCGAGTTGAGCTGGTTGAAGGTCTTCCACAGCGTCTGCGTGGCAAAGGTGAACGCTAAGGTGCCGATGGCCGCCTCCTCGAGCAGGTTGTCGGAGGGCGACGCAAAGGGCACGAGGCAGTGCTGGAGGGTGAGCGCGACCAGCAGCACCAGCATGATGGCGGCGGGTCGCACGGGGTTGGTCGAAGAGACGAGCGACAGCAGAGCGGGCAGCGCCAGGCGCCGCGCCGTGACGGCGAGCTCGAACCAGCGCATGCCGGGCCGGTAGCAGGCGAACAGACCGCCCAGGCAGTAGCGGGTGCGCGGGTCGTGCAGGCGCTGACGATACAAGTACAGGATGGCGACGAACAGCAGAGGAATGCCGCACATGTAGACAACGATCGAGGCCACGCTCAGCTTCTGGAGCATTCCCCAATCAGTGTCTCTGTTGTTCAGCGTGACAATCGGGCAGTGTGAGCGATGAGCAGTGAGGTCAATGATGGTCGAATGTTGGCGACTACGTACGTGGAGCAGGAGAGCCAGGGGAGGGAGGCCATGAATCTGGAGCCGTTGGCGTTGGGCTCATCGACGCAGTCAAACACCGCCAACGTGCGGTTGGTGAGCTCGCAGAGGAGGAACCACACGACCCACAGCCAGGCGTAGACTCCGCCACGCCAAGGCCGTCCGACCTTGTCTGAGCAAGTCGGCGACCGAGGCCGCGTGCTGCTGCTAAGCTCGACGACGTAGCTCTGGCCGCAGTTGTCACCGGCGCCGTGCTTGCACTCGGCTGATGAAACTTGGGCATCGTCGTTGACGACGAGGGCTGAGTCTTCGCGGAGTGGCTGGTTCTTGAGGCCAAGCCTGCCGCAGCGATAGAGATACACGATCCGAGCGAGCACGATGACAACGATCAGCGCGGTGGCTAGAGGCACGATGAGGAAGAACGTGGCCAGGTTCCACACGGGATCGCTCATCCAGTTGAGCACGCACTCGATGCCCGTGCCATCAGTGCTGGCGTTGAACAGGTCTAGGTAGCGCATGCCGCGACTCAGCACCCACTCGGGCCAGGTGCTGTTCAGCATCGCCGTGGTCTGGGCAAAGACGATGAAGATCTTGATCGCGCCGCCGTCGCCCACCTCGCGCGCGGCTCTGCGCAGCCGAGCCAGCAGCGGCCGCCGGCGCCAGATGTGAAAGGCCACGAGCAGCAGCACGCAGCTCAGTACGAACGCGCACATGCCCGTGGTGATGCCCACCATGGCCTCGTCTTGGCACTTGATGCATCGGCTGCCACTGCGGAAGGAACAATCGGCCGACGAGGCGCACACGCAGTGCGAGCACAGCCGGCCTGTGCGCGCGTGCCAAACCGTGAGTGACACAATGCCATATCTGACTGCGCGGGATGATCGAGGACGAGTCAGTCTCTTACCTTCGGTGCCGGCGGCGCAGAGAACGCACGAGGAGTTGAGTGGAAAGCTCCATTGGGACGAGCAATTGCCCAAGGGATTGCAGGCGCTGTTCGAGCCATCGCTTCCGTAGTCGGTGCAGGGCATCGCTCCCGTCACCTCGGCTAAACGCCAGAACGTGCACGTCAGCCCCAGCAACAACAGCATCGCCTGTGAATGCCGCGTGTGCGTGCGACGTACAGATATTGTTCAAGATGGGATAGAAGCCTCGTCTCCACGAGAGCGTGTTGCCCGTCCTGCACTCGCAGTTGGCTGGACAGAGGCCGCAGTGATGTGGTGGCGCGCCGTAGTATTTGTCGGCACAGCGGCAGAGCTCATAGCCAAAGAACTCGGGCGACGTGCTGATCTGCATTCGCGCCCAGCCCGACGTGGATCAAGGTCAGAGCCCTCGTCGAGGGCTGGGGTGGGAGATGGCAGGAGGAGTGCGGTACGCGAAAGTAATAGGGCGGGTAGGAGCTAGCTGACGGGCAGTAGTAGACTCGCCGATCGCCGGTGTCCATGTTGCTGTTGTCCAATCCGAACCAATTGAGCGTGGAACTCACGTTCAGCCGCATCTGTTTGTTGCCTGCATCCATGCACGCACGCAGAGGAAGGAGGCATGGCGCCCAAGGTCATAACATGACACACGACACACGACACACGGACACACGCTCACACGCACGCACCTTTGATGGAAATGTAGGCCAACGAGGGCGCAGTTAAGATCAGATCGTCCCCGATGGTGCCGTTCATATTGGCGTTCTCGCTCACGTCGAGCACGGTGAGCGGAACGTTGTAGTAAGTCTGTTGTGCGACACAGAACACAGGTCAGGGTCATGCGCAACACCAGTCAGACTGACGAGAGGGCTGGCGATGCGGTCACACCTCGGCAAAAGAGGGGATCTCGCCCTCGAAGTCGTTGTTGAGCAAGAGCACTGAGATGGTGGGGACGCGCGTCAATGACGCCGGAATGATGCCCGTGAGCAGGTTGTTGGATAGAACGAGCTTGCTTAGACGCGGCGCGCTGACCAGCGAGGGCGGTATGGGGCCTGTACATTAGAGCCACAGCGTGACGTCAGCAGGCACACGCTCAGGAACGCTCAAACCTCCGTCACGCGGCATGGTTAGGACTAACCTGTAAACTTGTTGTTTGCAAGGTTGATTGATATCAGGCCAGGGATAAAGCCGGTGAAGTTCCAGGTCTGTGGCAGCGGGCCGCTGAGGGCGTTCTCCGATACGTCCTGTGTTAGACGAGGTCGAACAACGGCAGAGCGGAATGGTGAGCGACCATCCTTGGTGCAGAGAGGCGTGATCAGACGTGGGATGCATCGAATGTACCAGCGTCACCAGCGACGTGGGATTGAACATATCCGGCAGTTGGCCGTAGAAGTTATTGATGCCAAGCATGAGGTGTTGCAGGTTCGACAGACAGGCGAGCGACGCGGGAAGCGATTGCCCGATCATGTTGGCACCCAGCGAAAGCGTCTGCAAGTTGCCCAAAGTGCCTGGTTTTGGTTGGAGAGACGAGCTCGATCTTAGCGCTGGCGCTTCCTGCAGCCTGCGCGTGTGCGTCGTGTTGTGCCGGGATGACGTACCATAAAAGTCGGGCAAGGGACCAGCGAACATGTTGCGCGCTAGCTTCAACGTGGTCAGTCGATCGAATGCCATCTCGGAGCCAAAAGCCGGCAGATTGCCGTAGAGAACGTTGTTGTCGAGGTCGAGAGCGGTGAGCGTGCAGAAGTGGTTCCAGGACTGTGGAAGGTGGCCAGAGAGGTTGTTGGCTTCCAGTGTGAGCGCCACCCACGTGCCCTCACTATCGATTAAACACTGAACGCCCACCCATTCACAAAAGGGTTCCTCTGTGTGTGACACGGCACGCACGCAGTCAAGATCACGCATGGACGCTGTCAAGCTGCAGTTCGAGCTATGGAAGAGGCTCAAAGCCAAACAAAGGTTGGATTACCCGACAGCCAGCACGAGTCGTTGATATGGCACCGGCGGAACCAACTTGGACCGTTCGTGGCATTGTACAAATCCACCAAGAGCTGTCTGGTTTCGTCCCCTGCTCGATCCCACGCCACACCGTGAGGGAAATGGAGAGAAAAGAACGAAGAGCGAAAGCGACAGCGCGAAAGTGAGCCGGCGTACAGGAGGGGGGCTTGCAAGGTGGGGGCTTCGGCGGGCAGCCGGCTGCCTGATGTGAAGAGGGAAGAGGGGGAGGAGGAGAAAAGGCAGGGAGTGCCGGACGTGGCGAGGTCCGGACAGGATTTAACTGATCTTCGTGGTGGGGGATGGTCAGCCCGGAGGACTGCGCAGGCAGCAGGAATAAGAGAAGAAGGAGAGAGTGAAGGAGGAGGAGGAAAGAAAGCGAACAACCTCCCTGCATCACCCTGAGGCCGTGCCGTACATGTATCTTCTGTCCTGTTGTTTGGGTTTGTTTGCAATTTGTGACGAACTCCAGCCCATCCAGCCAAAACCAAGCCGAAAACTTTACCCGCCCAAAACCGTCAGTCCAGGCCGTCCGGTCATTGTCGCGGTGATCACCGACCGGCCCAATCCCGCCCTATCGGTCAGGGGCGTGTAGCGCGACACATCTGTGCAGATCAAAAAAAAAATCAATTCGACATTAGAAATTTATCGGTGGTTGAGACACCATGTACGCGGCACGTAGAACGAGCTTGGTTGCGGCGGGCAACAGCCGCATGTCGGCTGCCGCTTCGGCGGTGACGTACGGCGCGCCGTCGTCCCGGTCGGTGCTGCTCGCGCTCGAGCGCAGGGCCGGTCGATTCGCTCCCCTCGCCTCCTACTCGTCTCGCCCCGGCCTTGGTAAGAACCCGACATCCCCCTTCCCTGCCCTCAATTTAAAGCCCTTGGTCCTTCCTTTATCGATTGCGCCCTAGGACCAATACAAATTTAAATTTTAAATTTTTATTTCATATGAATTAATTTTGTTAATGTACATTAATCTGCCCCCCCCCCAGGCAAGGATGGCAGGATGTTCGACAAGGTGCTCATCGCCAACAGAGGCGAGATCGCTTGCCGCGTAATGAAGTACGTCTTCTCTTGCACTCGACTGCGCCGAGTTTATTAATTCGATTTATATATTTTTTCACTTCTAATCTCGCGCGCACGCACTCACGTGCGCATTTTGGGTTTGAAGGACGTGCAAGCGGTTGGGCGTGAAGACGGTGGCGGTGTACAGCGAGGCCGACGCCAAGTCAATGCACGTGGCCATGGCCGACGAGGCGTACCTCATCGGCCCTCCTCCCGCCAAGGAGTCCTACCTCAAGGGCGACCTCATCCTCGAAGTGGCCAAGAAGGCCGGCGCGCAGGTACGTCAACGCACGCACACGCACACACGCACACGCACACGCAAGCCTACCCGACGCTGTAAGTGCGCAGTAGGTCTGACTCTCGGTTGATCTCTCGTTCACAGGCCATTCACCCTGGCTACGGCTTCCTGTCGGAGAACTCGCGGTTCGCCGACCTCGTGGAGCAGAGCGGACTCGTCTTCATCGGTCCTCCCCCGTCGGCCATCAACTCCATGGGCTCGAAGAGGTAGATCTACCCTGCACGCATGGCAGTCTCTTGTTACGTGAATTCTAACAATGTACGACGTGTGTGCAGCGAGTCGAAGAAGATCATGAGCAATGCTGCCGTGCCCATCATTCCTGGCTATCACGGCGAGAGGCAGGACGTGGACTACCTGATGGCCGAGGCCGAGAAAATTCAGTACCCCGTGCTTATCAAGGCCGTTATGGGCGGCGGTGGCAAGGTACTCTTCATACAGCGTGCATGACAGTCGATCTCATCTCTTCGTAGACTGACTCACGCTCTGCCATCAGGGTATGCGTATTGTGGAGACCAAGGAGGACTTTGTCGAGGCTCTGCTCTCGGCCAAGCGCGAGGCCATGTCCTCGTTCGGTGACGAGAACGTGCTGGTTGAGAAATACATCACCAAGTACGTTGGCACGCACGCACTGCAACACATGCGACACATAACTGACTGCATCTATGTGCACAGGCCCCGACACATTGAATTTCAGGTGTTTGCGGACAAGTACGGCAATGTGGTCCATCTGTTCGAGCGTGACTGCTCCGTTCAGCGTCGACACCAGAAGATCATCGAGGAGGCGCCTGCTGTACGTGTGCTTGTGCCACTTCGGAGAAGATCCAGCGAGCTGACATGCCGTTCCTGTTTGCATTTGTCTTCTGACAGCCCGGCATGACCGAGGAGCTGCGAGCGCGCATGGGCGAGGCGGCCGTCAATGCCGCCAAGGCCGTGGGCTACGTCGGTGCCGGTACCGTGGAGTTCATCATGGACTCCACCACCAAGGGCTTCTACTTCATGGAGATGAACACACGTCTCCAGGTCGAGCACCCCATCTCGGAGATGATCACCGGTCAGGATCTCGTCGAGTGGCAGCTCAAGGTGGCCTCCGGCCAGACTCTGCCGCTCACTCAGGAGCAGCTCAAGATCAACGGTCACGCGTTTGAGGCTCGCATCTATGCTGAGAACCCCCGAAAGTATGTCACCATTGCCACACACGACACTCTGCTGGGCTGCTTTAAGCTTACATGCCGTACTATGTGATGCACAGGGGCTTCCTTCCCGGTACTGGCAAGCTGGTTCACCTTTCCACGCCCGAGCCTTCCTCTCAAGTGCGCATCGAGACTGGTGTGCGCCAGGGCGATCAGGTAACTGCCCCCCAGCCTCTCCTCAAGAGCCGCTCAGGGATGTTTGCTGCTCTTGAAGGGACGAAGAGAAGCTGAGCCGATGTCGTGTTTGCATTGGTTCGTGCGCAGGTAAGCATTTTCTACGATCCCATGATTGCCAAGCTGGTGGTGTGGGACACCGACCGTACCTCAGCCCTCAGACGCCTCAACGTCAGCCTCAACAACTACCGGGTACTCCCGTCTCCCACCCTCGTTGCCTGCCATGTAAACACTCGTGCGCTAACGGGTTCATCCGTTTGTGTCGATATTGCTTTGGCCAAGGTTGTGGGTTTGAACACCAACATTGAATTCCTGGGCAAGCTCGCCACTCATCCCTCCTTCATCGATGGTGATGTGGAGACGGGCTTCATTGAGGTATCGTCCGTTTCCGCTGTAAATGAGAGAGAGAGAGAGAGAGCTTTTGCTTATCGCGCTGTCTTTGTTAGAATCACCGCAGCGAGCTGTTCCCTGCCATCTCCGCTCCGTCGAATAAGGTGCTCGCACTGGCCGCCCTCTCCGTCCTCAGCGAGGAGCGCGCTGCCAACCTTAAGGAGGCCGAGCGCAACTCGGCTGATTCGCACGGTACATAATTGCTTCAACACCGCTCGTGCATGGTTAAGCTCGATCGTGCTTTTCTCATCAACGCATCATACACATGGTCGTGCACACACAGGAGCGTGGTCCCTGCCCGGCTGGCGGTTGAACGAGGCGCAGACGCGCGAGCTGCGGTTCGTCGCTCAGGTGGGCGAGGAGGAGTCGGCCGAGTTCGCCGTGCTGGCCACCTACCACCCCGACAACACCGTCAGCATGCAGTGCAAGAAGGTCGTTGCTCATGAGAAGGGCAAGAAGGATCATCACCACGAGGTACGTACCCCACTGCCTCCACTCTCTCCTTCCGCTTGGTGTCGTGCGCTCCGGACTCACACGCACACCCAACAGGAGAGCGTCGCCGAGTTCACCGTGAAGGGCGAGGTGGGGCCCAACGGCGAGGTCAAGGCCAGCGTCGGTGACGAGACCATCACTGGTAAGTGTCACCTCTCATTGATGAGCGACATCTTTATCATCACTGATGCTCATGAGCGTATTCATCGATCCAACAGATAGCCGAGTGGTGAGGCACAAGAACACGCTCAACGTGTTCCACAAGGGAGTGCACCACGAGATCAACCTGGCCATGCCCAAGTTCCTGTCTGCGGGCTCGGCGGGCCGCAAGGGCGGTCTCACGTCGCCCATGCCCGGCAAGATCGTCAAGCTGTTCGTCCAGCCCGGCGAGGAGGTCAAGAAGGGCCAGCCCCTCATCGTCATGGAGGCCATGAAGATGGAGGTACGCTTACGACATACACGCCCAACCGCTGATCGCGCTTCTCTTCCTCACGCTCACGCTCACGCGCACCTGTACGTGTGAACACAGCACACGATTCGCAGCCCGGCAGACGGCAAGGTCAAGAGCATCGGGGTGTCGGTGGATCAGTTCGTCGAGCAGAACGTGGCGCTTGTTCAGGTTGAGTAAAGCAGCAGCACGAGGAAGAAGGAGGAGGAGAAGCTCTCTCCCACCTACTCCTTCTCCTTGAGCTCCTTTATTCATAACTCGTATCGTGTCGAGGTGGCGTGCATCGTCACCATCGTCATCGTCATCAGCTTCAGAAGACCAGCTGATACAAGGCCAACAAGATCCCGAACGGACCGTTGGCAGCGAACAGGAACGAAGAGAGGCGAGGCGAGCTCGACGAAGTTGTCTCGATGACGTAGCGGAGAGAGGCACGGACGAGAGCCATCGCGTTGGCGTTCGCCACGAGCGCGATCGGGTAGAACCCGAGGTCGACTCGGGACACCCGGTGGGGCCCCAAGTTGTCGCGCACCACCACGGCGTAGAGCCCGTCGGACCATCTGGCCACCACGTAGGCCCCCGGGGCCAGCGCCGCGCATGTTGGACGATGAGTGTACGAATTGGTGTCGTTGAACGAAACGAATCCTTGGGCCAGTGCGTGCTCCGTGCGCACAAGCTCCACTCCCTTGAAAGAAGATGAGGTGGTGTGAACCCAACGAATAACTGAGTTGTTTGACCAGGAGGAGGAGGGGGTTCATGAACCAATCGAGAAATGGACGCTCTGCCAAAGCACGAGGAGGACACGTCGATGGCCTGGTAGTTGGCCATGAAGCTGCCCTCCATCACGGTCGCGTAGCAGGAGGCCAACGAGAAGGAGGCCAACACGACCTTTCCTCCCTGTTCGATGTACTGCCCGACTGCGTTGCCAGTCGCCGTCGCGTAGTAGAGGTCGTCATAGGAGAAGACAAGGATCGCCTGGTAACTGTTGAGAAGTCGTTCGAGGGGTTGTCTAAGGCAGCATCGAAGTTGTCGATCGTGGTGTACTCGCCCGTAGCGTTGAGGGCAGGTATCAAGTTCGAATTGAGATCGGCGTTTTCAGAGTGCAAGATGAGCAGCCTGGTTCCAGCCACCACGTCCAAGCGCGACAGAGCAAAGATCACCAGCAGGCTGCACAGCCAGAGGGAGACAGCAGTGGCCTTCATCGTGGTTCCCCAGCAAGAGCGGAGCGGCCAAAACCGAAACTGAGGCTGGTAATGGTGAAGTGGCCAACCAACCAGAAGTCTTCGTGTTACGTCGCGAGACCTGTGCATACCCCCCCCCTCCCCGGCATCCAAACAATTCAAGAGTTGAGCGAACATAAATGCGAAATCGCGAATTGGTTACCTTGCGACCGCGAAACGGCGCGGTAGGGCAGGGCTTGCTGACGTGTCGCTTCCTCCAGCGAGCTTGGACGACCGCGGTAGGACAGAAACTGCGGTGGGGACTGTCCTACTGCTCGCCCCGGGCTGCGCGGTAGGGCCCTTTGGGCGGTGGGGTTGTCAAGGAGAGTCGCGTCAACTCCCCCCTGCAACCCCAGGTACAAATACTGACCTCGAGCTCTCAGTCTTCTTTTCTTCATTCACAACACCAACAGCGCAACAGCTCAACACACACCTTTCACCACCACCACTACCACCACTAGCAACTATGGGAGACGAAGTTCAGGCTCTGGTCATCGACAACGGTTCGGGCATGTGCAAGGCCGGCTTTGCTGGAGACGACGCCCCCCGCGCTGTGTTCCCCTCGATCGTCGGCCGCCCGCGCCACACTGGCGTGATGGTGGGCATGGGCCAGAAGGACTCGTACGTCGGTGACGAGGCCCAGTCCAAGCGTGGTATCCTCACGCTCAAGTATCCCATCGAGCACGGCATCGTGACCAACTGGGACGACATGGAGAAGATCTGGCACCACACCTTCTACAACGAGCTCCGTGTGGCCCCCGAGGAGCACCCAGTCCTCCTCACTGGTATGTCACACCTCCATATTCTCCTTCGTCTTCAACCTCACCAACAGTGGCTTGGGCTAACACTCATCATCGTCATGTTGTGGCTGTTCAGAGGCGCCGCTCAACCCCAAGGCCAACCGCGAGAAGATGACCCAAATTATGTTCGAAACATTCAACACGCCCGCCATGTACGTTGCCATCCAGGCCGTGCTCTCGCTCTACGCCTCGGGCCGTACCACCGGTATCGTCATGGACTCTGGTGACGGTGTCACCCACACCGTGCCCATCTACGAGGGTTATGCTCTGCCCCACGCCATCCTCCGTCTCGACCTTGCCGGCCGCGACCTCACCGACTACCTCATGAAGATCCTCACCGAGCGCGGCTACTCGTTCACCACCACGGCCGAGCGTGAGATCGTGCGCGACATCAAGGAGAAGCTGTGCTACGTCGCCCTCGACTTCGAGCAGGAGATGGCCACCGCTGCCTCGTCCTCGTCGCTCGAGAAGTCGTACGAGCTTCCCGACGGCCAGGTCATCACCATCGGCAACGAGCGCTTCAGGTGCCCCGAGACCCTCTTCCAGCC
>CDFA01025539.1:0-14905 GCA_000826305.1 Acanthamoeba healyi | reverse complement strand
CCCCTCCCCCCAACTCTCGCGTGCGAGGCCGACACGCACACGAAGCTCACACACGACTTGGTTGGTTGGGGGGGGGGTACAGTGCTGACGTACCTGCGGAGCAAGCTGGTGCCGCCTCCCTACATGGCCCTGCAGCTGGCGACGTCGCATTTCACCTCACAGGCGCTGCACCTCGTGGCCAAGGTACGCGCTCATGGTGCCTCATCGCTGCATGCGCCGCGCCGCCGCTGGCTGACTGACGTGGCGCACGTTCTCGTGCTCTCACGTGGCTCTCACGTTTGCGTGTCATCCGATCGCGGTGTCCTCCTAGCTGGGCATAGCCGACCTCATCGGAGATGGCAGCAAAACGGTGAGCGAGCTGGCCAAGGCCACCGACGTGCTCGAGGACAATCTCTACCGCATTCTTCGGTGACTCCCTATCCTCGCCTCCCTCGTGCACGTGGGAGCGTCACAGCGTGCGACAGATACACACGCACGCGCGTACACATGCCTGATCTCTGTGTGTATGCCTGCAGGACTCTGGCGAGCGTCGGCTACTTCTACGAAGCCAAGCCGCACTCCTTCCACAACACGGAGCTGTCCTCCGTGCTTCGGTGCGCGTCACCATCTCTCACACTGTATGTCGCTCATCTGACTCGCGTGTGTACGAATTCGCGTGTGTACCTACTCGACAGCAAGGACCACCCTTCCTCGGTGCGCAACCTCGTGATGGCCTACCATGACCACATCCACTGGGGCGCCTCCGATGGAATGCTCCTCACCCTGACCCAGGGAGTCGTCGGCTGGAGGAAGGTACGCCGCATTCAGAATCATCTCCCAAGCTTCCTGCAGCATTCAGCTCAATCGTATGTCATCTGCGCGTGCGTGTCGCGTGTTCGTGTTCGTGCGTGACTAGTATCTCCCCGATGAGACGTTCTGGGATTACTACGAAGACAACCGAGTGCAGAACGAGGTGTACAACCAGGCGATGGCGGGTACGTTGCTTCCGGTTCAAACGACAGGCGCTCTGCGACGCAATGAGTTAACACACATTGCATGCGTGCCCCAATTTGCATCAGAAACCAACGCGCTGCGTGGCGCTGCCATCATCGAGGACTACGACTTCCGTAAGTTCGAGGTAAGGACGCCTCGCACATCATCGCTGGTTCTTGCACAGCCTCTGACGCAGGGCCTGGCGGCGCCTCTCCGCGCACACAGCACGTGATCGACGTGGGCGGCGGTCGCGGCAAGTTCGTGAGCATGCTGCTGCGGCGGTACGTGAACATGACGGCCACCATCTACGACCAGCAGCACGTCATCGACGAGGCCTTGCTCGAGTGGAAGGAGCGCTACGGCAAGAGCGTTATCAACTATCAAGGTAAGTCACGCTCTCGCTTTCCTCTCCGTCGCGCCGTGCGTGCGCACACTCTCACACGCACGCGCGCTCTGCAAAGATCGAGTGTTCATGGAAGGCGGAGACTTCTTCGAGAGCGTGCCGTCGGGCGGCGACTGCTACGTGCTCAAGGGCGTCGTGAGCCAGTTGGACGATGACAAGGCGCTAATCCTGCTCAAGAACGTCAAGAAGGCCATGGAGCAGAGTGCGTGTGCATTCCTGCTTGATCTGATCTGATTGTTTTCTTCTTCGGCTCTCAATGCTGACGCACACGCATACACACACGCACACGCACGCACACGCACACGCACCACCGCACTACCGCACACTCACCACAGAGGGACAGAAGCTGGTGCTGGTGGAGGCCGACTTCATCAAGCCCCACGATCAGCGCCAGATCAACCTGGCGCTCGACCTGGTGTCGATGACGGTCTACCAGGGCAAGGGCAGAACGCAGGACGAGTTCGCCGCTCTGCTGGCCAACGCCGGCTTTGCCCTCAAGCTGGTGGTCGAGACGCGTAGCCCCTTCACCGTCATCGAGGCCGTCCCAAGACCGTCGTGAGGCGTGTGGCGTTTTCAAATGCTTCAAATTCCTCTCTTGTGTGCCGACGTTTAGGACATGCGCGGCCCAGGTATGAGCAGAATGACCTCGAGACTTTGTCGACATTCATCAATCGCTTAAAAACTTGAGGAATGCTGGACAGTGCTCAGTTCGGCCTTCGGTGTGCCACTACACGCCGAGATGGACACGAATCGGCAGGGCAGCAGTAGCGCCGCCGCTACGCCCGACCCACGATCGTCAAAAGAGGGCCACGTTGACGGTGTGCGCGACCACTCGACCTGGCCCGAGGTCCTCCCGCCTGGTACGCCTCTTGAGCCCAAAGAATGCAATTTCGATCTTTCTTGGATGCGCCCCCCTCCCCCAGAAGATGCCATTGGGACGTAGTGGTGGAGAGCGAGAGAGGCAGGAGGAGTTGCATGACACGATCGATCTGACAATGACGACGGGTCTAAACAAACACAACAACAGAGGCCGACGACGGAGGCATGTCGAGCGCGCTGTCGGCAATGACGGGCTCTGCGGCTGCTGCGTCTGATGGACCGCAGGTGCCGAGCGCCACAGAGGCGGTGGTGGTGAGTGATGGTGGCCACCCTCAGGTGCAGGAGCTCGACGGCGTCGTGACACAGCAGCAGCCCTCGCAAGCGGAGCAAAGCCGCACAGAGGCGCACGCGCTGGCAACGAGCGCACTCGTGGACGAGCCCGCGGATGGCCACCACGATGAGCAGTGGAGCAACCAGCCTCCGTCTACCGACGATGATACACAACAGTCCGAGGCCAGCAGCATCAGCGCTCACGCCACGATCTGCGCACCGTCTGAACCAGCGTCGCCAACAGATGACACGCCGCAAGGCAGTGAACTGCGTCCCATCGACGACATTGAGCCTTTGGTCGATCCAGTGCCCGAGCCCACTCAAGAATCCTCGCTTCCCGCCCTAGGGGATCAACGCGACCAGCAGCTGCTGACAACACCAAGCCACGTGCAGCCTCTGGACAACAACTTCACAGCGGCACCGGTACTCGGTGCGATTGAGGACAGCATGGTGAGCATCAGTGCGGATGGGTGCGGTACCGACCTGCCTGACCGTTTGCACGAGCAGGGCGAGACGCAGGTACCGCCGGTGACAGCCGAAGGCAAGTCGCCGCAGGTACCAGTGTTCAATGTTGAGCACGAGGACCGTTTATGGACCGAGTTGCTGAGCTCGGCCGCGTTCTCCGAGTGGAAGCAGGAGCTGGACAATGCCGCCGTACGGTCTCCCTCCAAGCTGACGAGCGTGGACGAACACTCGTTGCTGCTGCCGATGATAGTGGACGACATCGGCGAAGTGGCGGACAAGGCAAGCGAAGTGCTGGCGGACGACGAGACGACTGCTACCACGACCACCACCGCCACCACCACGACTGCCACGAAGACCAAGCGAAAACGAGAGGGAGAGCCTTGGTTGAAGGCACGGAAAACGCTCGGTGGCAGGAGGACGATCAAGCAAGTCGAAGACAGCGACGAGACATCAGACAAGGAAGCCAAGGAGAAGGAAAGAGGAGATGAGGAGGAAGAACCCAAGGAAAGGAAAAAGAAGAGAAGAAAGACAAAGAAGAAGGCGAAGGCGAAGGCGAAGGAGACGAAAGGAAAGAAGAAGGAGAAGGAAATTGAAGAGGAGGAGGAAGCGAGCAGCGCCGATGGGGACGACCCGTACGCCCTACCGATGCAATCCGGATGGAAACGAGAGGTAAACACTACCCTCGCTCTCTCTTTCTCCCCACACCCGTGCACGGGTTGCGACTCGGAGTGTTGCCCGTCCTCTCGTCTTTTTTGCTCACACACTGGGGACAGGTGGTGACGAGGCAGTCCGGCGCTACAGCCAAGGTCCGCTCGGACGTGTACTATTTTGCTCCCGATGGCAAGAAGCTGCGCTCCTCAGTCGAGGTGCGTCGCGTGATGCACGTTCGTTCAATGGCACAATGGCCACGTTTGATGGGTCAACTGAAGTTGATCTCACCACAACGGGTTGCGCCACTGTGAATAGGTAGGGAGGTATCTGAGGCAGAAAGGCATCACCGATCTGGACGTGATCAACTTCAGTTTCAACTCGCGACAGGAGATCCGCCAGTCAGAGAAGCGACTGGCTTCCAAGGCGTATGCCTATGCCTTTGGCTACGCCGACCGCGTGGCCGACGCCGGCGAGCGTAAAAGGACGAGCAAGGCCAGGCGCGCCAAGGCGGCCAGGTACGTGCCAGGCAGCTGGCTAACTCACGTCCACACCACGGTGGTCGTCCTCGCGCTTGCACTGACCCATTCGCTCTGTGCTGTTTGACCACCAGCGCTCGCAAGGCGCGCAAGTACACACGACGAGCCATTGCGCCAGTCCGACGGTCCAAGCCTCGCAAGGCAGCATCAGGGAAGAAGGTCATGCTGCACATCGCCGACATAACCGACGGCAAGGAGCCGATCCCGATCGACTGCGTCAGTGTGCGGTCGGAGGAACCGCCGGAGCCTTTCGAGTACATCCGGGAATCGATCGTCCACCCGCTGATCACCATGCCAAGCACTCCGTATGTGTGCTGCACCTGCACGGATGGATGCACAGGTACTGTAGCGCGTCCTCGCCTTGTGTGGTGTGTGGGTGTGTGCAAACATGATACTCACCCAGTGCTGCACGTCAATAAATCAACCAGACCCTGCCCAGTGTGCATGCATACAGGCGACCCAAAAGTTCGCCGAAGAGACGACGCCCCACACAACATACGATCAGCAAGGCCTTATGCCACACGACTATCCCATGTACGCACGCACACATTCTTGCTTGACTGATCACTCACCTGGCAACCACGATCGTCACGCAGCATCATCGAATGCGGCCAGTCGTGCCAGTGTGCGGCCAAGGACTGCAGCAACAATGTCACGCAGGGCGGCATCAAGTTTCGGCTGCAGCTCTTCGAAACGAAACACCGGGTAAGCTGGAGCTGTCACTCAATACTGTCGAATGTAGCTGATCGCGATGCACACACAGGGCTGGGGCGTGCGTACGATGGACGAAATTCCTTCGGGCAGCTTTGTGCTGGAGTACGTGGGCGAGATCATCAACAATGAGATGGCCGAGGTGAGTCTCCGTCGCTCCCACTTTCCTCGTCGGTTGCTGCTGATGTTGTCTCACTCGACGAGTGCCAACGCAATGTAGGTTGTGGCGAGTGACACATACCTGCTCGACCTGGACGTGCTGGAGACGATGGAACAGTGGCACCTCCAGAAAAGGGCCGCAGAGGTGGTCGAGCCCAAGACCGAAGGGGCCAACGCCGAGTCGTCGAGCCAGACGAAGCGGAAGCGACGCAAGAAAGGCGCGGTCTGGTCCTCCAAGATCAAGCGGAAGAAAGCGTCGACCACGAGCTCGAGCCTTGGAGCTTCGTTGCTGGGCGAGGACGGAGAGGACGAGGAGCAGGTGGTGGACGAGGGCGTAGTGACGGCGGTGTCGCGGCCCTTGTTGGAGACGCTTGAACTACCGGAAGAAGAGGACGAGTGGGAGTGGATGTCCTCCCAAGCGCCATCGGAAGCGAGCGACCCGCCGAAGCCGCTTGCGGCTCAGCAGTCGAGGCCGCCGATCGGCGACGCGCCGGCAGTGGATGGGAAGGCCAAGGAACATGTACCTGGGGCGGAGGCCAGCGACGAGTGGGGGGTGGAGCGCAGGATCGTGCTTGACCTGAATGCCGACGACGGAGAGCACGCAGCGCCCGATGACGCCACCAGCGAGGATGCAATGCGAAAGCTGCAGCAAGTCATCATCGACGACGCTGAGGGCGAGAAGAGCAGAAACGGGGAGGAGGAAGGCGATGATGATGACGACGACGAAAGCCGCAACGGGGTTCGAAGGCGACTGTACGGCGAGCGCGATCCCTATGTGGTCAACCCGCACAAGCGAGGCAACATTGCGCGCTTTCTCAACGTACGTTGTCGTTCTCCTTGTCGTGTCTGCGCGCGCACGCGATGCTCACATGTGACCATTACGGGGTCTCCTCCCTCGTCGCACACATGCGCAGCATTCATGCAGCCCCAACCTGTGGATCGTGCCCGTAGTGAGCGGGCTGCAGGACCTGCGCTTCGCCAAGTACGCCCCGGTCCACACTGCTCTCGCATATTCCTGTCAGGACTGACGTCTGACAAACGGCCTCTTCCCTCTCGTGTGCGCATCCATCATGCCAGGCCGTGCCTCTTTGCCGTGTACGATATCCCCGCTGGCACGGAGCTGACGTGGAACTACGCCCGCTCGCCGGGCGTCAACGGCCCACGAGCTTGTCGCTGCGGCGAGCCCAACTGCCGCGGCTTCCTCTGAGCTCGCACCAACACACCCAAACGGTTTCGATAATCCGAAACATTCGTGAAATCGCTTTCTCTAATTTTACATAAATTTTGAAATCGTTTCGATTTGTTTTGGAAATAATTTTGGAAATGTTTCTCAAGTTTCAGAATTGCGTTTCGCCATTTCGATAAGTCGAATCGATGGAAAGCTGCAGATCTGATGGCGGGAGGTGGGTTCAACTTTAGTGCTGCGATCAATGAGTTGCTCCGGGCCGACCTGGAGAAGGAGCAGCAGGCAATGGGGCGACCGGGCACGTCGTCGTCTGGTGCGACCGCCCCATCGCCTGCTCCGGGCAGACGCCGGCGTCGGCGGCCGCAAGAGGGCGGCAAGGACGAGGCGGTGACGGAGCAGCGCCGCAGGGAGGAGGACGCGGCCAGGGCGGCCGAAGCAGAGTTGCTGGCGCTCGTCGAGGCCGAGCGGAGGCGAGCGAGAGGCGACGGAGGCAAGAGGACGAAGCAGAAGACGAAGAAGACGAAGACGAAGCAGCAGCGGAAGCAGCGCCGAACCGAGCGGCCTGGTGGAGGCGCAGCGAGTTCGCTTTCACCTCCACCTTCACTGCAGGCATCGCGACCCGACGTCGTCGAGAGCGCCACGGACGAGGTGGCGGAGGAGCCGACCGCGTCGGTGCAGGTGCAGGCGAGCGATGACGACGCTGACGAGGGCAGCAAGTGGGAGCGTGCAGCTACCAAGGCCGCGCGCAAGCGACAGAACAGGACGCGACGGCTGCGCGACGAGGAGAGAGCTGTTGCTGCGGCCGCGGCGATGCCACAATCACGACCCGGTCACAGTGCTGCACTCCCTCCTTCGAGCCGTAGCGCCCGCGCCTCGTCGACGACGTCGTCCGCGTCGGCTCTGATCAGATCGCCATCACCATCGCTAGAGTCGATGAAGACGACGACGACGACAACTACAGCCGCGGCTGGCAGTGCCGCTTGGGCCTCGCGCGCTGCTCCTCCGCCGTTCCACTCATCACACTTTCCCTCGCTCGTACCCTCTTCCTCTTCCTCCTCCTCGCGATCTGTCCCGCCAGGGCTCGGAGGAGCACTGACGTCATCGCCGCTGCCACCGCCACCGCCACCGCCTCCTTCGACTTCCACCGTGCTGCCGCCACCACCGCCTTCCTCCGGCTCGTCGCCATCAGCGGCGCCTCTGAACGTGCGCACTCTCTCCCTCTGCCCCGATCGGACGGCAATCGCAGATTCGCTGATCTCATGTGTGCGTGTGGCTCGATCGTGCGTGTGCGTGACGGATCCGCCACGCAGAAGGAAGACGTGGTTCAGGTTGCCGAGCGCGATCCATTAACAGCTGAGCGTGTCGATCCTGTCCCGAGCCAGCTCGACAAGACCCTGTTTGACGCCGTCTACGCCAACATGCAGGTGCGTTACTTGCGTCAACAGCACACGACCGTGTGTCGCTGATCAGCGATCACCCGCAGAAGCTCAAGGCGAGCGGCAGCGACCACCACCACCGTAATCAGCGCCAGGAGCTCGGGAGTGCGGTCGCCGACGAACGGGTGCACAGCCGCCAGACGGACGAGAGCGGTGGAGAGAACCGGGGCGACGACACGCATGATGACGAGGACGAAGCGGACGAAGAGGACGCGTGGAACGAACAGGGCGCAACGGATTGGAACGAAGAGGGCGACGGAGACGGAGATGGGTCGCAAGGCAGCGGAGCAGAGTACATCGTGGGCAGCGACCCGCCGACGCGACGGCGTCAGCGCAAGACAGAGAGCCTGTGGGGGTCGCGCATGACCGGCAGCCTCTGGGGCGAGACCAACGAGTGGGACCGGAGCGACCTCACCATCGACCAGGTCCTCAAGATGCAGGCACGCATGGAAGGTTCGTTCTGCCCTCATTGCGTGCGTGCGTCTCATGTGTGCGGTTGCTCACGAACTAGACGTGATGGCCGTGCCAATGCAGGCGTGGGCGAGATGTCGATCACGCAGCAGCTTGTGGTGGCGCTGAACAACCAGATGAACGAGCGAATGAACGACTTTAGCCGCCAGATGGAGTACATCATCACCCTGCTCGTGGTGCTCGACACCAAGGTCAAACACCTCGAGGACAAGCAGGCCCAGTTCCTCTCGTCGTGGTGGACCTCTGCCAATCCTCCGCGCGACCGCGAGACGAACCGCCACCACCCGCCACGGCCCAACGACGATGACGCCGACGACGATCATCAACATCGCCATCCTCCTCGCAACTACAAGTCGCCTGCACCAACATGATTCCTCCATCCCATCCCCTCACATCGCACGCACCGCACATACCGCACACGCGTGCGGCATGTCCGGATTTTGGGCGGATCCGAAATTCGTGGGGCGGGGGGGCTGGAGCGGCCCGTACGAAATCAATCATCAGAGAACACGGGTCGATCGAGTACAGATCGATTGTTGAACTCTTCGATACGTCTTCACTATTTCTTCCATGACGCAGGCCCAGCGGAAGTTACTCGGTGCGTGTAGCGCCGTGCCGTGCACGCTGCCGAGAGGGGTTGCATTTTTTTTAATTGTTATCTTTTTTTCTTTTTATTTTGATTTGATTTTGTTTGCAATTACATTACATCTTGTGCTCTCTCTCCCTCGATCGAGTGCTGACACTTGATCAGGAAAAGGAGCGGAGGGGCAGGAAGATCCCTCGACTGACGCCATTTTGCTCCCCCCCCCCATTCTGCAACTCTCTGTGTGTGTGGGCCTGCAGGCGAGATCGACCGAGTACTAAAGAAGGTCCAAGAAGGGGCCAAAGAATTCGAGGACATCCTGCGCAAGGTCAACACTGCCGCGAGCAGCAATCAGAAGGAGAAGTATGAGACCGATTTGAAGAAGGCGATCAAGAAGCTTCAGCGCTATCGAGATCAGATCAAGACATGGACGCAGTCGAACGTCATCAAGGACAAGAAGGCACTCGTAGAGGCCCGAAAAATGATCGAAGCAGTACGCCACCCCGCTGCCGCTTGCTCTACCACTCCCTCGCTCGAGTGTCGAACTTGATTATGCTCTTCTTGGCTCATCTGTGCGCGATCTCCTGCGGTGTGTGCATCCACACGTGCAAACAGAACATGGAGAAGTTCAAGGTGTGCGAGAAGGAGATGAAGACCAAGGCGTTCTCGAAGGAGGGCCTGCAGCAGGCAGCGCTTGCCAAGGACGAAGACCCCAACACCGAAACGAAGAAGTGGTAACGTCTCTTTGTCGCCACTGTGTCTTGTGTCTTGCTTCTCCTCGTCTTCGTGAAGAGCTGCTGCTGTGGCCAGCGGCCGAGCGTGGAGCGGGGAGAGGAGGCGGCTACCAGCGAATACTCACACGCTCGCTTGCTTCCTTTCCTCCAGGATCGGTAAGTGCTTGACGAAGCTACGATCACAAATAGACGCGCTCGACACTGAGATCGAAGGGCTTGCGGCCAAGAAGGGCAAGAGGAGCGTTGAGTTTGTGGATCGCCTGGAGCGACTCAAGGTGCTGGTAAAGAAGCATCACTACCACGAAGAAGCGCTAGAGCAGATCCTCCGCAAGCTCGACAACGAGACGGTGGCCAAGGAGGATGTACCGCTCATCTCTCCCACTTTGCGCTTCTCCTGCCTGCTTCGTGCAACGCTCGCACGCTCGTATCCTCACCGCCACGTTTGCTCTCAGGTGGACGCTATCAGGGACGGTGTAGAGTATTATATTGACAGCAACCAGGAAGCGGACTTCTATGAGGTAACGTCACCCTCCGTGCTCTCTTGAGCTTTCCGAGGGAGCCGAGTGACTAACACGCATTTGCTTGTGCCGCATCGCATCTTATTCTTCACACAGGACGAGCAGCTGTATGATGAACTGAACTTGACTCATGGCGCCGGGGGATCGCTCACCGCAACGCCCGACACCTCTTCTCCCAACTCATCCAACACTACCCCATCGGCCACTCCTCTCTCCTCTTCTCCACCCACAAGGTACGCTCACAGCGCTTTCCTTTTACTCCGGGGGTTTATTGCTGCTGCACCACTCGTTCAGTGCCTCACTCCTCTGCATCTTGACGACACAGTTCCGGATTCCCAGCTTCGTTTGCCTCTGCGGTGGCTAGCTCTCTGCCATCAGGCGGCCTGCGATCAAGTCAAGTTGGCCTCAAGAACACGCGAAAGAAAGGTCAGTTCTCCTCTCCATTTCGACATAGGGCCGCGATTGGATGCTGACTCATGCTCACCTTACACAGGCGAGGAAGATGGCGAAGAAGAGGACGGAGAGGAAGTACGCGAGGAGAGCGCGAGTACCGAGGTCAAACAGGAGACACCTGCGGCGAAGCCCGAACGGCAAGAAACTGCACCAGCGTCTGCTCCTGTCGCCGCCGCCCCTGCCACTGCTCCCACGAAAACAGGACCTTCTCACTTGCCCATGCCCATCCCCACGTCCTCTCTACCCATTCCCACACCTGGTAAGGCCATCTTACTCTTCATCCCTCCCTCTCTTTCTCTCCGTGCGTGCGTTCAGGGCTCTTTTGGTGACGGTTGTTAATTGATGCAATCTTTTTCTCACAGCACCTGTACAAAAGAAGCTCGCCACAAGTGCGCCTCCGGAGACCGTGAAGCGAACAGCACGAGATGTCCTTCTCGGAAGCCAGCCCTCTGCCCCACAACATCAGCCGCCACCAGCACAGCAGCCTCCATCGCAACCTCCTGCGCTGCAACAACAGGCGCCGGCTCTGCTTCACCACCCGACGCCACAGCAGCAACCAACTGCCTCGCATCCGCACCAGCAGCACCTACCGCAGCAGCCGGCCCTCGTACCTACGCCCAGCCAGCCGCAGCAGCGATCAGCGCCTGCCCCCAATGTGCCCCAAGCCACTCAAGGCACGACGTCGCCGCGCAGAAGCAAGGGTATGTCGTCACAGTGGTGGCTGGGTGTGTCAGTGCAAGTGTCGGATTGCTGATGTTGCCTCCATTACGTTCAGCGAGCCCAACGCCGCCGCCAGAGATGCCATCGCAGCGAACAAAGGAAGAGGGTACGATCGTTTACTCCTCTTGTTTCCACTCGCTAACGCTCATCGGCTTCTTCGCGTGGTTACAGAGCTTGCTGCACGCAGCGCATCTGCGCCGCCATACCAGCAGCACCCGGCGCACCACATGCCGCCATCGATGATGCAGCAACAGCCCTCCGCTGCCTCGGCCCAACTTCCTTCGCTCATGCAGCTATCCCAGCAGCAGATGGGACGCCAGCAGTACATGCAGGTGCGTAGCGTAGTGTGTCCTTCGCTCTTGCCCTTTCGCCCCTTGCTGTCTCTCACTTCATGTCACCTGTGATCGTTACAGACGCTGCAGGAGGCCGCCGAGGACAGCAAGAATTTGGACACCTTCGACAACCCGGCTCCCACCAGTTCGGGTTCCCTCGCCGACCTCTCCGCGGCCAGCGCTTCCCTTGAAATGGCCGCCGCGGCTGCCGCTCGTACGTCGCCGCTCCTCTGTTCTCGTAGTACGCTAGCTGGGCAGTGCTGACCTTTCTCTTCTCGCGGGGACTGCGACGCTGTAGGCGTGGAGGCCGGCCTATCGACTCAAGACGACGTGTCCCTGGCCGAGCTCGGACGCGTGCATGGTGCCCACTTGGCTGCGGGCTACCCGCAGGGCATGCCTCAACACCCTCAGGTACCTTGGCGCTTCATCTCTTGTGACAAGAGGCGAGCACCGGACGACCAACGGCTGTCTCTCTCGTCTCTCTCCATTTGCGATTCCAGGGAGCACAGCAGCAGAGGCAGCACCAGTTGCAGCAACAGCAGCTCTTCAATCTCAAGATGCTCGAAACATCCATGGAGAACTTGCCCGAGCAGATGGACTACGAAACGTACGCACCCTGGCTGATCACTTTCAACGCCTTGTCTTGGCCCTCTCTCGTGCGCTTAAACGTTCCCTGTCTCTCCCCTCTCGTGCTCGCGCTTCTCCTCTTCTACGGTGGCGCTGTAGACGGCCGCGACAGTACACGCCGCAGAATGCCTTCCCGACGCCGGCCACCTTCCCGCAGCTGCCCTCGGCGGTCTTTGAGAACCCGGCCATCTTCTCCAAGTTTGATACCGACACGCTCTTCTTCATCTTCTACTATCAGCAGGGCACCTACCAACAGTATACCGCCCCTCCTCCTTCCATTCTCTACCTCTCTCCCTCTCCCGCGCTCTTGTGAGTGCGCGGACCAACTTGCGCGCGCACGACGACACTGACAAAGAGCTCGCTTGGTATGTGGTGGTGATGGTGGTGGTCAGGTATCTTGCGGCGCGTGAGTTGAAGAAGCAGCTCTGGCGCTACCACAAGAAGTACCTCACGTGGTTCCAGCGACACGAAGAGCCCAAGGAGATCACCAACGACTACGAGCAGGTGTGTGATCTCTCCCTCTCCTCTTCTTTTGATCCGACTTTGGCTGACCGCCCGAGTCGCTGTTGCTGCAGGGGACGTACGTGTACTTTGACTACGAGACGGGCTGGTGTCAACGCAAGAAGACCGAGTTCACGTTCGAGTACCGCTACCTCGAGGAGGGAGAGTAAGAGAGACCCCGCCGCTGCTGATGGTACCCCAACTCTCCCCTTCAACCCCAACTCTCCCCTTCCCTCCTGGTGGGTCCTCTTCCCTCTTTCAGGCGCCATGTTACAATGTAGATAAGGCAACAAGAGAGCGATCAGGAACAAATACTTTACATTCTGCATATTACTCGTTAACGTGGCGTTGTTGCGCAATTCCGGTATCAAAAAATTTGATGTACGTCGTTTCGATTAACAAATCCGGTGTCGGTGTGATTGGCTGTACCGTTCTGGGTAAGAGCACGCTGCTGTTTCCAAAAAAAGAGTGTGCGGGGTTGTGCCGTGGTTGACCGGCGTGCGGGCTCGGGGCGAGGCGGAGGAGCAGCAGGGCCTCTTCTTTTTCTCAGTCCTGTCTCGAGAGCTGCCCCACACAGAGGAGACCTCCACTTTCGTTTTTCCTCCCCAAAAGGTACCATCACTACCCGACTCCTCTCTTCCTGCTGCGACCTTCTGTCTCACCTGGTGGTGTTCTTCGCCGTCCCCTCTTGTGTAGCAAAGATGTTCTCCTTTGCTCGCGGGCTTTGTCGCCCGCTCGGCCTGACGCTAGTCGTCATGGCCCTCTACCTCCTCGTCGAATCACATGGTACGCACTCCTACTCCTCCTCCTCCTCCTACGCCCCAGCCCTCTCGTTGCTTGAATCGTTTGAGCCCAAGAACGGGCTCTCAAACCAAGTTTCTCAGTCTGGTTCTTGAACAAACTTCCCACATTCTCCTACTGGGACGATGATCCTCCACCACAAACAGGAACCCCCGTCCCCTACAGGTTCACCTACGTCGGAAACAACCTCACCATCGGAGCTGGTGACATGGCCTGGTCGGTCCTCCTCCCGTGGACCGAGGGCAACTGCAATGACGTCTACCGCCCCACCGGTAACGTCGGTATCGGTCTGACCAACCCGTCCGTGCCGCTCGACGTCGTCGGAGCCACCCGAGTGCTGGCCTCGTCCGTCGATCACGTAGTCGACGGTGGTATCTTCACCACATCGACCCCCGGCGCCGGCCAGTCTGTGTCTACCTACTTCGCCGGAGGCATCTCGACCGCGGCGACGAGGTTCATCTGGCTGCCGAGGAAGGCCGCCCTCCGTGTTGGCCAGTCCGACGCCGAGTCGCAGTCGCTCAACGAGACCGCGTGGGGCGTTGGCTCCATCTCCATGGGCAGGAACGCCCTCGCCACCGGCGCCCACGGCGTCGCCATCGGTCTCAACACCCTGGCCACCGCCACGTCGTCGGCCGCGTTCAACAACAACACGCGCGCCTCGGGCACCAACTCGGCAGCGTTCGGAAGCGGCAGCATCGCCTCGGGAGTCGACGCCTTCTGCTCTGGTCGCGAGACCCGCGCCACCGGCTCGCGCTCCTTCACCATGGGCAACGGCAACGTGGCCTCGGGAGACGCCTCTCTCGCCGGCGGCACGCTTACCCGCGCCATGGGACCCCAGGCGTTCGCCTTCGGTTTGAACACCACTGCCAGCGGCACGAGGGGCTTCGCCATCGGCGACCACACGCAGGCTCTCGGCCTCGAGTCCTTCGCCATGGGMGACATGACCGTGGCTTCCGGCGTGCGCTCGTTCGCGATGGGCAACCAGTCTGTGGCGTCGGGCCTCGAGTCCGTGGCCATGGGAGTGCTCACCGTCGCCAGCGGCTCGCAGTCGTTCGCTGCCGGTTTCATGAGCGTGGCCAGCAGCGAGTCTGCATTCGCCATGGGTCGATCCAACACGGCGTCGGGCGGTCGCTCGGTGGCCATGGGCAACTACACGACGGCATCGGGCACCGAGTCGTTCGCCATCGGACAGCTCACCGTCGCGTCGGGCGCTCAGGCCATGTCGCTCGGTTTTGAAACCACSGCYTCCGGCAGCCAGTCGGTGGCCATGGGCATCTTGACCACGGCATCGGGCTCCTCGTCGATGGCCACGGGCTTCGGCACGCGCGCCAGCGGCTCGTACTCGGCCTCGTTCAACAACGGATCGTGGGCGTCGGGCAGTAACTCGGCTGCTTTCGGCAGTGGCACCAACGCTGCCGGTGCTGGCTCGATGGCCACTGGCCGCGGCACCAGCGCCACTGGCCCTCGCGCTTTCTCGATGGGTATCGACACCCTGGC
>CDFA01025531.1:0-11761 GCA_000826305.1 Acanthamoeba healyi | reverse complement strand
ACGAGCGAAGCACGAACCTATCGGACACACCGGACTGATGTCTCTCCCGTTGCGTTACGTCCGGGCTTGCGAGGTGGCGGAGAGTCCTCTTGCGGCAATACAGATGGTGTACAGGCGCCGGCGTTCTCTCCTCAAGCTTGTGAGCGTTTGTACGCGCCAAAGTGAGACCTTGGACCCTTGAAGTGCCGAAAGCCCGTTGCTGCCAGTCCTTGTGGGTGAAGGAGAGGAAGAACGACGCACTGACGTTCTTGCTTCTCCGCGCGCGCAAGCGACCGCTCCGGTGGAAGGAGGGGGCGTTGGCTAGGCTTGTTTGGGCTCAGGCTGCCGTTTACCTCCGGAGTGTGGCTGCCGGCCAATCTGAGAACGAGAAGGAGGTCCCAGCCAAACAAGCCCAGCCACGCGTACATGCTAGCAAGCCCACCTGCACCCGGTTCATCGGCTCGTCCCTCGTGCCCTCCCCGGGTCGTCCCAACGCGTGTTCGGCGCCACCGGACCTCAAGTTCGTCTGGGATCGGCCGCACTCTTCGCTCTCGGCCTTTTTGCGGTCTCGGAGTTGAGCTTGCCCTCTTCACCTCCTCGCCCACGCAAGACCAGGAGGAGGAAGGCTGGATGACCACCAAGTGCGCAAGCAAGGGGAGAGAGTCGAGAGAGTTGTTCAAAAATGCGTTGTGTATTTACATGCACGCAAGCGCTGGTGTGTCGCACGCACGCACACACGAGGGTAACTCTACCCTCGTGGTGGTGGCGGCGGTGGTGGGTCGAATAAATATGTGTACATTCGCTGGTCCCTTCTGGGAGGTCGCGCTTGTTGTCGTTGTCGTCGTCGGCTGGCTAGTTGGCTGGCTGCGAGTCTTCTTCGCTCTCGAGAGAAGGTCGCGTGTGTGTTGTGGTAGTGTGATGGCGGCGGGGAGAGGTCGTATCGTATCTAGACCCGCTTGGCGGACATCTGGGCGAGGAGGAAGTGGGGGAAGTCCTCGGGCGCGAGGCTGAGGGAGTAGTTGAGGCCGGAGAGGAAGGTGCGCTCGAGCGCGTTGACCTGCTTGACGGTGAGGCTGAGCACGTCGGCAAAGAGGCGGTTGGCGTGGCGGTTGCGCTCCTCGAGCCAGTGCTTGATGGTGCAGAGCGAGGAGACGGCGAGGAGGTGGAAGAGCGGGATGTCCTTGAGGCCGCGCGCGCGCACGTAGCGATCGGCGTACATGAGCGTGGCGAGGAGGAGCTCGTAGTTGCGCTTCTGCCACTTCTTGGCCAGCTTGTCGACGCTCACGCGCGACGTGTCGGCCTTGAAGTTCTTGGAGAAGAGGTTGGGGAAGGACTCGATCTTGAAGCACTGCGAGTACGAGCTGAAGAAGTTGTTGAGCCGCCAGTTGAGGATCTGGACGATCATCTGCACCAGCGAGATGATCCACTTCTCGCGCTCCTCCTTGGTGAACGTGGCGTAGGCGTTCTGGTCGTAGAGGCGGATCCACTCCGACACGAGGTTGACGATGGCGCCCAGGCTCTCCTTGGAGAAGTAGAGGTCGTAGACGTGCAGGTCGCCCAGCTTGAGGCCGGCCGCGGCGGCCGACGTGATGTTTTGCTTGAGCTGCTGCTGGTGCGCGGTCTGGTGCTGCGCGAGCACCTCGCTCACGGCCGCCTTGATGTGACCGCTCTCGATGACCTCGTCGTCGTCGGCCACCACGATGGGAGCCGCGGCGGTGCCAGCGAGAGCTGTAGTGGTAGTGGTGGGCGAGCTGCGCTTCATGGTGATGCGCACGCGACGCTCGCTTCGCTTGGCGCGCTCCTTCTCCTCGAGAACGCGCGGCTCAGCGACCACGACGGGAGCGGGCTGGACCTCGGCCACGACGACGCGTCGTCGCTTGGCGTCGACCTGGGGCTGGGGCAGCTGCTGCTGGGCGTGGGCGAGCATGGCCTCGACCGGGGCAATCTCGAGGGACTGCCTCTTTCGCTTCCTGATCTCGTTGGCGAGGAGCACCGTGCGGAGGCTTCGATCTCTATCGCTCTCCTGAAAGATCGAAAAAAACGAAGAACGAAGACGTCAGCCAAATCGAACTCATTTCATTTTATCTTTATATTTTAAGTTATTGTTTTTTATTTATATTAAATGTAAGAATTCGTCAAGAGGTTAAAATTCAATTTAATAAAAAGAACTAAACTTTGTCATACAAACTAATTTTAAAATGAAATTAAATAATTAATAGTATTGTGGGGTGTAAGGGCACACAGAGGGTGTAGGGGAGGTGTACCATGGTGTGGTGGGCGCAGTGGAAGCAGTGTTCGACTTGCATGGCGGCCATTGTGTGTGTGTGTGTGGAGGAGTGGTGTTGAAGGTTTTGAACCTCGTCTGTGTGCTGTTGGGGTAGTGAAGCCTGAAAGACCACGGGGGCAGGCTTCGAGGTGCGCGCGGGTGGTTTCGAGGAGTCTGGTGACGCGGTACTTCCAAGGAAACAGCCTTCTCGGCGCCTGAGCAAACCTGCCGCGGAAGCGGGAGAAGCGGGTGAGCTCGAGCGCCTTTGGTCGGCGCGTTCCATCACACGAAAAACGCGGGAAAAACACGAAACGTCGCCAGGCAGCCAGTTGCCGTGCCACCAAAGCGTGCTCGTGTCGACAAGATCGGAACAGGGAAAGAAAGATAAAAGAAAAGAAAAAGAATAATGTATCGAGAAATTCCTTCCCGACCAGCAAAGATTGAGTCACGAACAAGACACACGGAGGAGATCGAAACAACAACCAAGCCATGTCGAACTAATCGCTGGTGGTGATTATCTAGTGGGCGAGTAACTGAAGTGGGGAGGGTGGTAGTGACGCTACAGCGAAACTCACACCCATTGAGAGAGAGAGAGGGCAAGGGCGTGAACAACATACCTGGTGAGGTTGGAGTGCTGCGAGGTAGTGGGGTACTACTGGAGAAGACGAAAGGGCTGTGTATGTGTGCTGAGGGAGAGAGCTAAAACTAACTAGCTTCGAAGGGTTGCGGGTTGTGAGTTGTCTTTATAGCTCCCCCACACGACGCGACGGAGTACGGCGGAGCAGCACAGGAGGATGACCCGAGGAGGCAGATGGGGTGGTGAGTGCTTGCGGCAGCAGTGCCAGGCAGTGGGCTCAGACAGCGAACCAACCGGTTTTCTCTCCAATTTATATGACTTGCACGATTCCCCCGCGCGCTACGCCCGAGTCGTGTGCTTCGCTCACGTCAAGTTGACCCGACCGCCCGCGGCGCTTGAAAGCCAGCTGCTGCCGCATCACCGGACCAGAGCGCGACAGAGTGACGCCTTCGTGACACGCCCTCTCGTGTTCGCTCCTGGAGCCTCGATCCCTGTCCAGAAAGGTGACAGCGGGTGCACGGGAGTGGCCAGGACCTGAAGACGCATAAATCGTGTTGCGTTGTAGCAGATCAGCTGAAATGCGATTGGACCCGGGATCGCGGTTATGCCTAATTTCATGGAATTCGCCGACTCCTCGTTGAATTTTAAATTTATTCCGAAATCTCGATCGAATTCCTTGCATGCGCCGTCACCCGGTTGGGAAAGTCATCACCCTTTTCCGCTCATTTGCGCCATACCATCACTGCGACGATCAGCCGGCTGGGCGAGAGTCGAGCGAGGCGAACTGTGTTGGACGACGAAAGGCGGCAGACAAAGTGAACGAGACAGCGCAGAGAGGGGGAGAGATGGGGGCGTGTGTGTGCTGCGGGCACAGAACAAGCTGTGGGGGATTTCGTGTGGAGAGAGCCATCACTGCTACGCGTGGCGCAGAGAGAGCTCGAGCTAGCGAGCACGAGGTGAGCGACATTCGTCATGTGGCCACCACAGGATTGCTTGTCATCGTCATCAGCCAGGAGGAGGGGGAGGATCATTCGAGCGCGTAGGTGGTGGCGGCGGCAATGTCGTTGAACTGTGCGTTGAGGTTGGTCTTGAGCGCCAGCAGCTCGTCGCTGTCCACGATGGGCACCGGCTTCCACGGTGGCATCACCTTGTGTTGCTCGCGCGCAACCGCCGCCGGACGCTGTATGTCATCCGCCACCATCGCCCACGCACGCACGACCAAGAACGGTGAAAGGCGATTAGAGCAGATAGAGCGCGCGGCAAGCTCACTACAACGAACAGTGCCCGCCATGGCAGGTCGGGAAGAGAGAGAGGGCCAGATGTGGGGAAGTGGTGTGAGGTGGTGAGACGAGACGCACCCACTTGAAGAACCCAAGCGCCTTGGTGATCGACGTGGGATTCACCTCGTTGAAGAGTCGTTCGCTCTCGTCCACGCTCTCCTCCATCTGCACCACCGAGTTATTTACAGCCTGCACGAACGTCTGTGTGTGTTCCGCAAAGAGGACAAGGTCGGTGAGCGCGCACGCACGCAGTTCAGTTCGCACTTATGTGCCCTTTGCAAGTGTGTGTGTGTGTGAGAGAGAGAGAGAGAGTGAAGCGCAGGAGAAGCAAGTGTGGGCGTGGGAAGCATGAGACACGGCGAACCTCGAGCTTCTCGATCATGTAGAAGATAGCCTCCATCTGCCTCGTCTTCACGGCCAGCAGCGGCAGGACGGCGTCGGCCGTGGCGTTGATCTCCGGGCTCGTCTACACCCAACCGCGCCCACACACATACCTGCGTGAGCGTCCGTTCTGCCGTCCGGCGGCGGCTGGAGAAGCCGAAAGAGCTCTTGAGTTGCAGAGTGTCCGTTCGCGCGGGTGGTGCGCACCGTGTTGACCAGCGCGTCGAGCTCGGCTAGCCGCGTGAGCATCGACTCTATGGTGCGCTCGATCGATTGCAGCTGCACACCCACACCAGTCAGCAATTTAAATAAATATTTAATTAGCTTTATTTATTTAAATAATTTAAATAACAAAATAAATTATTAAAATCGCTCGGTGGCGCGGCCTTAAATTGATTTAATAAATACAAATAAAAATTGGGTCGTGTGCGGGGGGGTACCTCGCTCTTGGCCTTGTCGGGCATCGACACAAACTTGGCATAATCGGAGGCGAATTTGTTGAGCTGCTCGTCTCGTTCGAAAGGGTCCACATAGACCTCGGCCACCTCCCGTCCCGCCTTCCCCTGCTGCTGCGGCACCTGTTGCTGTTGCTGCTGGTCCGCCATCTCTGACTTTATTAATAATTTCTTTTCACATTTCCTTACATTGAACAAGAAAACATCAAAGAAAAAAGAACTAGAAAAAAACAAAAGTCAAACAAAACAACAAGAGGGTGCGTGGCGGGCGCAAACGTCCACGTCGTCACGGTGGTTGCCCCCGCTTCACTCCCCGTTGCAACAGCTCGTTCTCTCTTACAACCAACACAACAAACCGTCAACAGGCAAAAAACAAACTTCCGGCCATAGCATCGGAGAGATGAGCAGCGATTCCAACAGCAACAACATGGGAGACGGGGCGCAGCAGCCCAGCGCTGAGGCGCTCGCCAACATGATGCGTCTGCTCCAGATGATGGGCGCCGGACCTGGCGGCGGCATGCACTTGTACGTCTCCCCCCCATTCCACAATTTTAGTTATCTTTTTTCGTCAAATAATAAATAATATAATAAAAAAATCAATTCACAACCCATTTTTATTTATTTATTTTAATAAATAAATTTTAATGCAGCCCGAGGACGGACAAGCCGCCGGCGTCGCAGTTGGCCATCAGCGAGCTGGAGGACGTGGTGATCGACCAGCGGCTGCTCGACAAGGGCGTCACGCAGTGCGCCATCTGCACCGGTACGCGCCACCTCTGCGTCCACTCCAGAGAGAGAGAGAGAGAGAGAGACCTTCGGTGTGCGACTTGTGTGCCGATGGTGTAGTGTTTGCCAAACTCATATGGCTCGTGTGTATGTGCATGTGCTCACATCGACAGAGGACTTCAAGCTCAGCCAAGACGCCAAGAAGATGCCCTGCAAGCACATATTCCACGACATGTGCCTCCTGCCCTGGCTCAACAAGGTACACTACAGTACCACCACCACTGCTTCATTCATCATCCTCCACATACTCTTGCACGAGAACGTCGCACTCAACCTGGTCGTGTGTGTCGTGTGTTGTGTCGCAGAATTGCACGTGTCCGATGTGTCGCTTCGAGCTGCCCACGCTCGACGCCGACTACGAGGACGAGAAGCGAGGCCGGAGTACGTGGGGCGACGAGGACGACGGCGACAACAACTACAACAGCGGCCGCCCGTCGTCTTCCGATTCATCGAGCAGGGACTCGTACAACCACATGTTCCTCTGAGCACCAGCCCTCTCCTCTCGCCTCTCGCCTCTCTCTCTCTCGTTGTACATACGTAGCCTCACCACTACAGGCAATCTCCATCTTCACGCACACCACAMGYMCGCGTGATCGTGCAGCTCTCGTATGTGCAAGGAGGTATGGTTCGCCCGCTGTCGCAGGAGACGCGCACACACACGCCGCTTTACTGTACGGGATTCAACTGCTCGGGAAGGTGCGTGTGGCGTGTGGCGTGGGTGTGATGTTGTTTACATCTCGGAGAAGGCCTTCTCCATCTTGCCCGGCAGGAGGAGCATCCTGTCGGCCGACGCGTTGACAAAGGCCGCCGGGATGTTGCCCGCCGGGTTGATGTGGACCAAGCGCGTGAACTTGGTCTTGTCGTCGCCTGATCACATGCGGAAAGCGTGCGCTGTCAGCCGCCGCAGACACACACAGAGAGATGATGTCGTCGTGTCGTGCGCTATGGGCGCAGAGGCGTACCGGCAGGAGCGAAGGCGATCAGGGAGAAGGTGAGAGTGGCGCGGACGTACTTGTCAGGGTACTCAGGCACCTGATGTGTGTGTGTGTGTGTGTGTGATGACCAAGCGAACGCGTTGTGGTGTGCGTGAGCGATCTACTCAGATTGCAGGTGGAGAGAGAGGGCAAGTCTTGCTTGGCTCGAGCACGCACCTTGGGATTGTCGATCGAGGTGGCGACAAAGTAGACGACGCCGTCCTCCTCGAAGCGGTGCCACAAGACGCTCACGTCACTGTCAAACCACAGAGGGCGCGTGTGAGACAGGTGCTCGTGTGACCTTATGGAGAGCAGCAGGACGGCGCGTACCGCTGCCAGAGGGGCCACGGGACCTTGTTGAGCTGGTAGACCAGGCGCAGGTCCTCGCTCTCCTACAAGCGCCGCCAATCGATGAGCGAGCGAGCCAGCATCTCGGACAGGCCATGCGTGTGGTGCGTGTGTGCGTACCTCGACGACCTTGAACTGGTCGCAGTCCGAGTCCATCTTCTGCCACTCGGCCTGACGGAAGTTCCACAGCTTCTCGCCGCACTCCTTCACCGGCCTGCTCACGCACGATCACAAATATTATTTATTTTGAATTCTTAATAAATAAAATTAAATAAAAATTGATTGACGTTGATTCGTGTTTGGCCGGTTGACCAACACAACAGGCCGTTGATGCACGTGCACCACAAAGAGCAAAGACGAGATAAATAAATAAAAGAGCGAAGACGAGATGAAAAAGAGCGAAGACGAAGGATGACGAAGGATGAGGAAGAGAAGGACGTACTTGTTGATGATGCCCTCAACCTTGAAGGCCTTGATGGGCTCGCCAGGCAGCTCCCTCTCCTCGAGCGTGCATCCCTCGCCCTCCTTCCTTGGCGTCCATCCTGGAGCCAAACCAAAGAACGCGATGCAAAATAAATATAATTTGATTATTAAAAAAGTGTAAACAAATCAAACATAAAAAAAGACAAGATCCTTTACGCACCATTGTCCGTAAGGAGCTTCTTGGTCTGCTCAAAGGCCTTGTCGGCGGCGGCGACGTAAGCGGACAAATCAGCCATGTTGATGTTTTACGTGCGTGGTTGTGTGTGGGAAGAGTTTGGTTTTGATTTGTGGTAGCGAATAAAACAAAATTTAAAGTCCGAGCTAAAAAATGTCTGCAATGGCCGTCACACAAATCACCAGTGAAGAGGAAAAAACGAAAAGCAAGTGCCGTTTTCAGGGACATGGCCAAGGGAAGGACAGCCTGGCAGTACTGCATGCTTCCCTATCTCATCACCAGGCTATTACTTCAGGTTGGAGTTGTTTGTTTGGTTACTCTCTTTGCACTTGGCAAAAGAAGAAGAAGGTGAGATGTAACACTTTGAGAAGCTTGCCAGTGATGCAAAGAGGCACTGCCAGTGTAGTGTTTGCATAACCTTGGGAATCCCTGCAAGGTCAAATCTTGAAATTACAAGCATATATGGTAAATTTCTTAGTTTTGGTGTTGCCTTCCTTCTGCTCTCTCAACACAACTGGATGAAACACACAGGAGAAGAGGAAGAGGCACGTAGCCTTCATTACACGTTCTTCTTTCTGAAGAGTCCTGACAACTGCAGTACCGTCCACTACGCGTAGGGCTACGCACGGTGGGCCCCGGTGCGGCAGCGCGTGCTGGTGCTGGTAGCCAGCGCCGGCCTGCTGCCGGCCGTCACTCAAACCATGTACCTGCCCACCGTCAACGAGGTCAGTCCCCCCCAAGGTTCGGAGTTAAATGCGTGACGCGGATTCATTCGGGGCAATGGCCATGCAGGTGATCAGCGACCTTGACACAAGCGAAGAGATGGTGGCGTGGACGCTCTCGGTCTACGCTCTGGGCTCAGGTGTGCCATCAGGTGGTGGTGCTGCATGTTGAACGAGCATACAATGCTCACTCTGCGCACAAACGTGCCCACACAGCCCTGTTCCCCATGTGTTGGGGTTCGCTCAGCGACAAGCACGGCCGTCGAACAGTTCTTCTGGCTGGCTTTGCCATCTTCTGCGCCGCCGGCGCTTTCTCAGCGTACGCTGCAGGCCTCAACGCGGAGTGAGCCCACACCAACCTCTGTGTCAACAGATACGCGTGGAATGTGGAGGTCTTGATCGCAGGACGAGTGTTTCAGAGCCTTGGCTTGTCGGCGGCTGCAGTAGTGGGCGCGGGATCACTCGCCGACGTCTATCCCCCAGCCATCAGGGGCAGCGCCATGGTACCATGCACTCCACGCGCACACGCACAGAGTGATTCCTTGGCCCTAAACGCAGTCGACCTAGGGATGGTACTCGGCGATGGGGCTCACGGGAGCAGTGGTAGGACCTGCAGCGGGAGGTGCGTGGTGGTGCGCTCTGCTGATGCATGTCTGTCCCACAGCACGTGCTCGGCTGACGTCAGTTGTGGACTTGTTGCAGGGTTCGTGGGGCAGTACTTTGGCTGGCGTGCGATCTTCGGGTCTATGGCCGTCGCGGCCGGCGTCTTGATGGTCATGGTACAGTGGACACGTTCTTTGATGTGATGACGGTCGTCCACCGCCTGATCCAGAACGAGGCGCTAACCAACTTGTGTCGATGTGTTGGCGCGAGGAACAGATCGTCTTCCTGCTGCCAGAGACGCTTCGCAAGTCCGGACCTCGACGCTCGTCCAATCCCATCCTCGCACTCAAACTCTTTCTCGATCCCACGCTCCTCGTCTTGGTGCGGCCTCTCCTTGGTCCGCCCCAACGCAGTCTCTGCGCACACCAACTCACCTCTCTCGCTCTCGTTCAGTTCCTCGAAGGCGCGGTGGCCGGCGGGTGCTTGCTTCTCGTGCTCTTCATCTTTCCCGTGCGTGTTCTCTCACTCTCTCTCGAGCCTGGCTTGGACCGTGAGCCATCGTGACGCTACGGACACTGACCAGCGACGTGCGTGTGTGATGAATGGCGCTCGTTCATCAGATCCAAATGAAGAGCCTCTACGGCCTGACCGACTCGCAGATCGGCATGGCCTACGTGCCCTTTGGCCTGGCCACCGTCGTGGGCACCCTGCTCGGGGGTAAGGTCTGCACACCTCTCTCTCTCTCTCTCTCCATGCTGCGCTGTGTGGCGTGCCGTTGACTGATCTGCATTCGCTCCCCCGCTCACTCTCTCCGCCTGCACGCGCACAGGCGGCGGACGCATGCTTCCGCGTCAAAGGCCTGGGCGGACGGCTCATTCCCTGCATCACCGGGACACTCTGCGCCATGTGCAGTCTCATCATGTTCGCCTTCACAAGTACGCATCGCTCCAGCCATTCTGTCTCCACACTCTGTTCGTCTCGATTGACACCCTCCGTTCCAGTTGAGCGATCCTACTGGCTCTCGATGGCGTCGATCTCGCTGATGGGCTTCAGCAACACGTTCAGCCGGCCAGGCCGGACCACCTTCGCCGTGGAACAGCGGTACCGCGGCAGCAATCTCTGACACACACGCCACACACAGCTGTTGATGTTGTTGTTGTTGTGGTGGTGTGATGACCTACGGGACAGCCCGCAGAGCGCCGCTAGCGTGCAGGCGTGCATCAGCTCGTTCGCGAGCCTCAGCGGCTTCGTGGTGCTCGACGCCGGGCCGGTGGTGATCGCCCGCACGTCGATCCGGTGGGCGTTTGTGGGCTACTCGCTGCTCATCGTAGCCGTCAGCGTGATGCTCTCGCTCCTCGCGTGGTCGTGGCTGGGCGTGGACGAGGTCACGATCGCATGTGACGACGACATGGAAGAGCCGGTGAAGCTGTCTGAAAAGACTCCGCTCAAGCTTGGCCTCACTCCACCCAAGACACTCCGGTGAAGATACGCCGACGCCACGGCGCAGCGCCTCGCCGCCGCCTGCACCGAGGAACAACAGGCCATGGCGGTCCGCCATGGCCTGCAGCTTTCACAAGGAGATGCTGCAGCGCGTCACCATCAGCGGCCACAAGGGCATCGCGTGCGCCATCGTCAACCACAACGACAACAACACCAAAGAATGGTTCCTCCACGCCCTCAAGCCCCAGGTGTGCTGTGGTTGGCCCTCTATGTCCGAGAATTTAAACATCATGTTCTTGAACAAGGTCCACCGTCTCTGGCGCCCTGCCGTTGCTCTTGGATGCTTTGTAGAGGCAGGCAATCAAACAACCAACAGTCACAACAACTGAGACCTGTATGTACTGCACGTTCACATGATTACTGTTCGCCCACACCACCACAAGTTTTAATTACCGTATTAGGAGGATGGGCTTACCAGGGGGAACAAGAACAAGGAGACTAGACTATCCAACCACTCAACCATGAGTCCTAACAACGTGAGTCATGGTGACAGTCCTCGTCGCTGTCAGCCCAAAATGCTAACGCCATCACTGCACGCCAAACACGCGAATTGAGTCGATCGAATTGAATAGGAAACAAAAAAGATCCAAAGGATGAGCACCCCCAGTCACTAGCCCAAAGATGGTGTGCACACCAGTGCAAACAACGAGCAAGAACGACGCTGCAATGCAGCCATGGCAGTGTCTTCTGGTGCCCAAAGCGACTCCAATAACCAGACACCAGAACAACGCCACACGACTGTGTAAAAGCAAAAGACACAGTCCTGCTCATGCACATAGGACATGCCATCTGCAGTTTTTTCCTGTTGCAAACATTGTCTTTTTTCTTTTTTCTTTTACTGTTCTTTTTGGTCAAACTTGGCTTGGTGGTGATGGAGGTGGGGCAAGAGAAGGAGGCGTTGGCCATTTGGCGTGCTGTGCAGGAGTCGCTTGGTCGAGCCGAAGCTGCCGGCAGCTTGTTGCCGTTGGACGACGTGCTCGCCGCAATGCGCGGCGGCAGTCTGACGACCACAAATGTCCCCCCCGCCACTGCTGCTGCTGTGTGTGACGACGAACAAGAACAGCATGAGCGCAGCGTGCTGCTTCTGCAGGAGCTGTGGTGGTGGCTCTTCCTCAGCCAGGGAAGGAACGCCTGCCTTGCCTTCCTTGACGACGATCAGCGAGGAGGCCGAGCGGCGGCGCACAGCAAGGAGGAGAGAGAGGACGTCTTCCTCGCGCTCGCGCCTGCCGTTC
>CDFA01025526.1:4816-35602 GCA_000826305.1 Acanthamoeba healyi | reverse complement strand
CCTGAGTCACGGCGCCAGTGCCCACGAGGTTGGTGTCGACGTACGTCTGCCACGACATTGTTGATTGAGTGTAGGAGGAGGTAAAGACTTCTTGTGTGGGGGCTGGGTGAGTTGGTGGTCTGCTTTGTCGTCGGCGCTGGTTGGAGAATATATATTTTCCAGCGCGCTCAGCCATTGGCCGAGACAAGCCAATGGGAGTTGGACAGCGAGGTGTCCTTGGTGCCCGCTCGTCGTCTTCTCGACCACCTCGCTCCCCACCGACCATCGTCGGGTTGCCCTTCGGCCTTTACCGCGGAGTCAATAATGTTTCGAATTGTTTTCATTTTTTTGTTATTGTTTCGATTTGAGCCCGAAAAACGAAAACAATAAATAATTATAATCGCTTGATTTTGTATTTGACACAGAATTTATAATTTATTTTTTAAAAAAAATTATATCGTCATAAAATTGCAGCTTCTTGGTCGTGGTCTTGGCGAAGGCGGGCAGTCGTTGGGCACCTGTGCGTGAGCACTTAGTCAGTCGGCTTGGTCAGAACGCGTCGGCTCGCTCTTGTGGGCTCAGCACGCCTGTCCAAAGTGTTGTCTTGTTTTGTCGGGTCTCGTGAATGAGGCGCCGTTAGACTTTGACGTCTCGGCCTGCGCAGACAGGTCATCCGGTGACTGTGTTGTGTGTAATGATGAGCAGACCTACCCCGTACACCGGCCCTCATCGTCATGAGTCGGTGGGGAGCACAGTGACCGACTTCGTCGCTTCCACAACGCTTTCACCCACACGGCACGTCGGCCGATCGTGGAATCCTCCTGGCACCACAGCCTGCCGTGACACAGGCCGCGCAGGTTGTGTGGTGAGGGCAAGCACTTGGTCCAACTTCGCAAGCCGTGATGGGTTTGGCCTGGAGACAAGGAGAAGGCGAGCAACAAGAGACGTGACAACAAGGGCAAGGGTGGTATATGCACACATTGTATTGGGGGTAGGGGGGTCGAAATAAATATCGGCTTAGTGATTGAGGGAGGGGGGAAGGGGGGTGATGGTGGTAGAGGGGAATACAGCTGGTCAAGGGGAAGGATAAGGCGGACGACTTACACCTCCTTCCTGTAGAGGATGGTGAGGCAGAGCTCGCCGGTGACCTTGTCCTTGGCCTTCTTGCCCTCGAGCTTGTACCAGGCGGTGGTCTCCTCGCCGTCGTTGAGCGTGGCGATGGGGATGGACACCTTGCCGAGGAAGCTGTCGGAGAAGATGCGGTTCCAGTCGAACATGGTGACCTCGAGGGCGGCCTCGGGGTCGGAGACGTAGAACTCGAAGTCGGCGTCCCACTTGGGGTTCTGGTTCTTCTTGATGGTCCTGGTCTTCTCCTTCTGCCTCTCGAGGAAGAGCACGCAGTAGGGATCGGCCTTGCCCGAGTTGTCCTTCTTGTGCACGCCGCGGCCCTCCTTGATGGTGACCTTCAGCTTACCGATGAGCTTGCCCTTGGTGGCCTCGAGCTGCTGCTTGAGGCGCCTGCACTCCTCCTCGAGCCTGAGACGCTCGGCCTCGTGCTGGGCCTCGAGCTTGGCGAGCTCCTCCTGACGCTTGGCGTCGTCCTCGCCCTGCCTCTTCTCGAGCTCCTCCTGGCGCTCCTTCGCCTCCTTCTCGGCCTCCTCGCGGGCGAGACGCGAAGCCTCCTCAGCCTCGCGCTTGGCACGCTCCTCGGCCTCGTCGGCCTCCTGCTGCCTTCGCTTCTTCTTCTCCTCGCGCTTCTTCTTCTTCTCTTCCTCCTCCTCGTCCTTCCTCTTCCTCTCCTCCTCGAGCTGCCTCAGCGCGGCGGACTGAGCCTCGAGCTCCTCCTTCCTTCGCCTGGACTCCTCCTCGGCGGCGGCCTTGTCGGCCTCGAGGCGAGCCTTCTCCTCCTCGAGCCTCTTCTTCTCGGCCTCAGCCTTGAGACGCTCCTCCTCGGCGCGCTGACGCTCGGCCTCGAGCCTCTTGCGCTCCTCCTCCTCCTGGGCCTTGCGCCTGGCCTCAGCCTCGATGGCGGCGCGGTCGTCGGCCTTCTCCTTGCCGGCAAGGAAAGCGATGGGGAACTCGGAGAGGTAGGTCATGAAGCACTGCTCATCGGGGCGCGACATCTCATCGTCGGCGCAGATATCAGCGGGGTCGAGCAGACGCGGGATGTCGAGGTGCTTCTCGGCGAGGTCGAACGCAAGCTCGAGGTTGGCCTGAGCATTCTCGGGCTTGAGCGAGTCGTAGTCGATGAGCGTCGGGTCGAACGAGTGGATGAGGGCGCAGAAGCCCAGACCGTCATACCACGACTCACCAAAGTCCTTGATGTCCACGCCGTTGTGTCCCTTGGTCTTCTCCACGCACCAGTCGAGGAGCTTCTTCTTGGCCTGTCGGTTCCCTGTTTTTTGTTGTGCGTGACGTACGTTAGGTCTGGTTGTCCCAAAGCAACGTGCGCCAAATGACAATTGATTTATGTCGACCCAATAAATTAAGATATTTGCCTGGATATATCCTGGGGCGAAAACAAATAAAAATAATAAAATCTCAGCCACGAGGCTTGGGGGGACACGTACTCTGGGCCGCGGAGAGCTCCTTGTCGTCGGCCTCGCCTTCGCCGCGGCGCTCGACCTTGAAGGTCAGAATGATACGCCAGATCATGCCGAGGATGATGCGCATGTTACCCTGCTGGACATCTGCATCGTTGGTGAGAACAAAAGCGCGTAGCGGGTGAGATTCGATCTTTTTTCAAGAATTAATTATCTTCCTCTACTCGCAGCGCAAGATGGGGGAGCGAGGCAGGGATGAGGGTGCGTACCGGTGGAGGAGACGCTCAGCTTGCCGACGTGCTTGGTGATGAAGTTGATGGCGATGGTGGTGTTCTCGATGCGGTGCATGTCGAGGGTGATCTTGGTGTTGTACTTCTCGGGGCACTTCTCGCCGCTGAGGACCTCCATGAGGTTGATAAGGGCCAGGCCATCCTTCAGGTCATCCTTGAGCTCGCCCTCGATCTTGATGTTGCGCACGCGCAGCTGGGCGTTGATCCAGGCCTTGAAGGTCTGTGTTGTTTTGTTTTTGCACAGGAGAAGAGAGATGGGTGTGTGAGACTTGGAAGAGCAAAAGTGCAAGCAAGAGAGAAGAAAGAAGATGAAGGGAAAGGGAAGTGTTGTGAGGACGAACCTTCTCGTGAAGCCTTTCGATCTCGGCCTGCTTCTCCTTTCGGTTCTTGGTGGCGACCGACTCGTTGCCGCTGAAGCTCATTGTGTGTGTGTTGGTACGGGTCTCCGGTACTGTTGTTGTGTGTTAATGCCTGCTCTCCCTGAGAACCTTTGGGTGTCCTTGCTTGCTGCTGTGAGAGCTGGTGCGGAAGCGAAGAATGAAAAGCGAAGAGATAAAGAGTGAAGACGTTGGGCTGCCTCTTCTCTTTGGCGGTGTTGTGTGCGGGAGTAGCGGAGCCAAAATGAAGGGAAACCAAACAACCAACGAACCTCCCCCCCCACGATCGTCTCCCGTTGGCTTAGTAGGTCTCCTTCAAGCAACGTCAACCTTTAATAATTTTTTGGGACGACCTATCGCATATCAAACAGCCTCAGCTCTTTGAATGCTACGTGGGTGCCAGGTGGCCTCGGCCTTGGTGCCAAGAGTGGAGCTGCGGCATCTGGGTCTTCGCCTTGTGCTTGGGCTCTTGCGTTCTAAGCGCGAATCGTTTGTTGTCAGAGAGGCCAAGGAGTTGGGTGGTCGAGGACCTTCTTGCTGAGGCGTGAGCTCTGCTGATGATCACCACAAGCTGGTGGCCAAACACAGCAGCACAAGTGCCAGACAAGGGAGCCCGAGGCGATTGAGAAAAACAGAAATAAAAAAGAAATAAAAATTTCCCTTCGGATATTATTTCCATTTATTCGACAATAAAAAGAATTAGTGGCCACAAAGAGGATGGAAGCGTTCGAATTTGAGGCGACAGACATCAACCGGGGCATGGAGCCACCACGGCCAAGCGAGAGCGAGCACGCGCCCGTGCACTTTGGAGACGAGGACGACGAAGACGACGATTTCACGGTCAATCTCAACCCGGGCAAGCTGAGGAGCGGATCGGGGGCTGGCGAGGCGCCCGTGCTCACCACCAAATTCATCGACGAGCAGCAGGAGGCGCGGGCCATCGAGGATCTCACCGGCGGCCTCCTCGCCAATCTCCACGTGCCCCTGCAGCAGCTCGACGAACACCTGCTCGAACTCTAGTTCGTCACGCCACCGCCTTTTCATTTTTTTATATTTATTTATTTATTTATTTAAATATCCTCTCAGCTCAAAGAGAGTGCAACAAGTGGAGGCTTGTTGATCAAGCTGGCCGTGCACACGTCCACATTTTATTTGATTTTTTCTGTATTTCTGTATTTTTGTGTTGATTTTTGTGTATTTATATATATTTTAACACCAACTAACGATTGTGTCGGCGACTGCGCAGCCGGAACCAGCAGGCGCTCATCACGGCCCTGATGGCCGAGAACGAAAAGCTGGCCAACCTCCCGCACTGGCACAACGTCGCCGAAGTGGTAATACATTCTCTCTCCTCTTCTCGCCTCGCTCAAGAACACTCATCCTCACACGCACGCGCACGCATCCGCACACGCAGATGTCCAAGGCGCCGACGTACCACCAGAGGCTGCACAACATGCGGACACAGATGGCCGACCTCTCGGCACGTATGCAGCGACTCAAGGCCCGATCGGCCAAGCTCAAGCAGCGCAAGATGGGTGTCGAGGACAAGGAGCGACAACTCACCGCACAGCCCGCCGCCTCCCTCCTCCAGCGGCGAGCCAGCGGGGGCAGCGGCTCCAGCGCCGACGCCAAGCCGAGCAACATCAAGGGCAAGGACAAGGTCTAATCACGCGAGTCTCCTCTCTCCTCTCACTTCTTCACCGTGTCTCGCTCGCACGACACGGCACGCACTTGTACAGAGCATGAGAGGTGTCGTGTTGGGTCGTGCGCCGCGTGCACGCGGTCTGGTTCATTCAGTCAAAAGTACAATAGAGGAGGAGGAGTACGTGCAGTGAGCTCACTCGGGGAAGCCCCAGAGGTCAGAGCTCGCGACTCGCCGGCGTGCGCTGCTTGTAGAGCTGCACGCACGCTCGCCACAGGCTGGCCGTCTCCTCGCCCCACGTCTCGTGCGCCAGCGAAGTCTCTAGATAGGGGATATCGCCCAGTGCCCCGGCGGCAGCCTCGCCCTCCGCCGTCTGCACGTGATCTTGTGTGTAGTGGCGTGCGTGCAAACATGCTTGTGAGTCGAGTGTGCCTGTGCGGTCGAGGAGGCGAGCACGTCTGCGGTGCGCGCGGAGAGCATGAGAGAGAGGCAGAAATGCGTGTACCTGTTTTGTCAGCACGCAGGTCTCGTTTGTTGCCGATGAGCATGAGCGGCGCCGTTCCGTTCCAGCTCCGGACAAGCGGATACCACTATTAGGTGATCATGGCGGACAATGCGCAACTGGGATTAGACGCTGATAATGGCACACAAAGCGACACATACGCACGCACGCGCAGCGTCTTTTTTGCATGCACACGAGTTCGGTGGTGGTGGTGATGATGCACAACGTACCTTTGTCTTGAGCTTCTCCATGGTGGGTTTGTTGGCAATGTCAAACAGCAGGATGACCAGGTCGCAGTTCTTCATCTCCTCTTCGAGTCGCGCGTCGATGCAGTTGTCGCCGCCGTTGTGCACCACCTTGAGCCGCACCCGCTCGCCCTCGAGCAGCACGTCGCCCTCCATGAACCCGAACGTGTCTGCCGCCTCATGTTAATATTTAAAATAAATTAAAATAAGCAACTAAATTCTAACTAATGTAATTAATTATAAATAAATTAAATAAACAACGAAAGCGAAAAAAATATATTAAAATAATACCATAAATAAATGGACGCACCGGCGCTGTTGCCACGGAAGAGGCCCAAGCTGACGTCGTCCCAGTCTTCTTCTTCGTCATCCCCGTACGTTGCCGCTTGCGTGAGGGCGTCCATCATTGTGTCCTTCCCCACCATATCCTCCCCTATCACGCTACGCACACCATGGATCCCCCCCCCTCCCTCAGCCAATAGCCGCAGCAAACTAAACCCAACTTAATTTAATCAAATCAAAAATCAATCAAGCGCTCAAATTTTAATCGATGTCCATCAGATTAGCGGTACTCGTAGCGCAGTTGTTGCAAAGGGGAACGCACCCAATTCGCAGCTCGCGCCTTGCGGGCGACGTGTTGTTCTCCATCCTCGCCCCACCTCGGCGCCCGGTCAGGAAAATCAATTTCTTAGAATTTCTTGCGGGCATATCATATTTAATCCGAATATTGTGACCAATCGGATGGAGGCGCAACATTAGTAAAGCTGCGCTCGCCTGAACCGGCACGAGAGAGCGAAGGGGCTCTGAGCTTCTTCGGCCCGACGTAATCCACCGGGCGGCACTCTCGGCGCGTGTCTCACAGGTGCGTGGTGACCGAGGCCGTTGCTCGTTCTTACATGAGAGATTTCCTGTTGGGGCGTTGTGAGTGGTGTGAGTGGTGTGAGTGAGGAGTGTGCTTCCTTGCACTGCGGGGACATTCGCAAGGAGGTTTGTCTGTGCTTTCGCGGTTGCTCTCACATCGTGCACGCGCAATCAAGGCCTTAAATGACCGATCGCGCGACCCTGATCGCCCATAAATTCAAACACCACCGTCCGATACACAACAACACAACACACACGCACCCGTGGCGCAAGCATGATGACCGCGCTTCCAGGAGGCAGAACACTCTACACGCCTCTCCTCCACCTGGCACTGTGGGTCGTCGTGATAAGCATTTCCATGATCGCACCCGGTACGCTTTGCCAACTCTGCCTCCGACCAGGAAGCTAGCCCCTCCCTCATCTATGGTGCCTGGTTAACCAACGAGTGTAGCAGGGGCTGCCTATGGAGTACAACTTGAGGGAGCTGGCAGTCCGAGCATCAACGGCGCATTCGACGTGTGGAGCCAGGCGTACTTGTTTGACCGAGACGACGTCATGTGCGTTACCGTTTACACCACGACTGAAGAGATAGAGAGAGAGAGAGAGAGCTCAACAATAACGGCTCTATGCTTGTGCGTGTGTGTAAACATACATGTAGAGTTAACTACGACGGGGCAGGCACCGAGGCTACGATCGCGCTCTACGAGACCGGCTCCGTGGTGCGTCGCCCGCTCGGACATTTTGCTGTTTTAAATTGTGAAGCCGATCTGACTCCGACTAACATTTGTGCCGAGGGTCCTTCAGGACTTTGTGTGCTTTGCTCGGGCGCCAGTCGGCAGCGAGTACTCCAACTATACGGCGTTCCCTTTGGTGGGTCAGGCCCTGGCGGTGAGCTACAACCTGCCCGGTTTCGCTGCCACCAACGACACCGACTTGGTACGCCTGCCCTTCCTGTGTTCTTGACGCTCCAATCCTTGGGCGCTACGAAGGAGGCTCACCACCGCCACAGGTGTTGAACCGAGAGACGCTTGGCCTCATCTGGGCCGGCAACATCACCCAGTGGCGAGACCAGCGCATCCTGGACCTCAACCAGAACATCTCCGCCCGATTGCCGAATGCGCCCATTCTGCTGGGGTATGGCGAGGACGCCGTGATCTCGGAAGTGGAAGTGTTCAAGCTGGCGCTCGAGAGCTTCAGCGCCGACTTCCGCGCCGTGTCGATGGCTGCCGACCGCGAGTTCAGCAAGATGCCGCCGGCGCTGGCCGGCAATGCAGTGGACGCCGGCAACTCCACAGCCGCACGACTAAGCTGGCTGCAGGTGCGTTCATTCTGTCTCTGGTTGGACGATGACGTCAACTCTCCCTCACTCTCCCTCACTCTTCCTCCCCCTCACACTCGTGTCTGCTCAGGCGAACCAGTACGGCATGACATTCCTCTCCCTCTCCGAGTCCCTGGACAAAGCGCCCTGGATCAACATGTACAACAAAGCTGGCGCACTCGTGACCCCATCCGTGAACTCGGTCCAGTCGGCGATGACAGGTACATGAGGTTCCGCACTAAGCATAGTGTGTGGAAGCAGAGCTAGCTCACAGACTAGGTGGCGCCTCTCACAGACTTTGAGTACGCCTACAACAGCGGCAACTACTCGGGAGACATCCTCGACGCGCCTGGCAACGCCTCGTGGCCGCTCGCCCACATGACCTTCATGATCACGGACGCCAACGTGACGACGTTCGACTGCACACAGGTCGAGGAGATCCTTCGCTTCGTGGCCTGGATTCAGACCAATGACGAGTACGCTCTCTCCCTTGATTGCGTGGCGATGATGCTGGGGTGTGTGATGGTGGTGGAATGGCTGATCTAGCGTCGCTTCAGGGCGTCGGATAAGGTTCAAGACGCCTATGTCGCGCCGATAGACATCAGCCTGCGCAAGAGGCTGATCAGCCGGCTCGGCACGGTCAAGTGCAACGGAGAGCAGGCGTACTCGGTGTCCACGCTCGTCGGTGTCGGGCCGTCGCTCACGCTCTTCTCGTCGTGGTCGGCGTCGTGGTCGGGCCAAGAGAACACCATGAAGTACTACCAGTCGACGTCGGCCGTGGCCAAGGGTTTGCTGGACGAGGACAACGAGGACTTTGGCGTGTCGATCAACGGCCTGTCCACAGGCTGGTCCGACAAGACCAAAGACGTGGACATGATCCCCGCTGCCGCCTTCGCCGTCGTACCTGGTACGCATGCGTTCAAGCAACACTCCCATCGCCCGCGCACGAGCAGCGTAACCTAACGCCTCGAGCGATCCCCTGTGCAGGTTACAACATTCCTGAGCTGTTGGGCAAGACGCTCGTTCTCGACTACGACACGATCGCTGGAATCTACCTCAACACGATCACGACCTGGAACGACTCGCGGATCAAGAGTCTCAACTCGGAGAGCGTGGCGGCCTTGTTACCAGCGAAGCCCATCGTTGTGGTGATGATCGATGGAGACTCTGAGATCACTCAGCTGCTCAGCTACATGCTCAATGCCACGGTGCCCGCCTTTGCCGCTCAGGTGCGACCCAACCACGCCTCGATCACGTGCTACGGGTCTCTAGGTGTCGCTCTGACTCGCGACACGTGCGCTGAGCGATCTACAGGTCGGCGTTGGTCTGTCCGTGGCGTACCCGGTCTCGAGCGCGACCAACCGAACGCTCACCGCGACATCAGAGGACGACGTCGTGACGCTGACACGAGACAATCCCTATTCGTTCACCTTTTGGATCCACCACTCCATTCTCCAGGTACTTGTCCTCTCCCCCATCCGCTGTTGCAGCTCTTCCGTGCCTCGCCGTGCTCACTGACGATCTCACTCCGACGGACCTGCAGGCTCGCACCATCGGTGTGGCGGCCATTCAGAAGCAGGTCGGCAATGTGGTCTCGGCATCGATCGCCAGCGTGAACAGCTCGTTGCAGGATTTCGCCGCGTCGGGCAACTCTAACTACACTTACAGCTCGCTGGTGTTGGGTGCGTGCTGCCTCGCGTGGTGCTGTGGCAGTGGGCCATCGCTTCGTGTCATCGCCATGACTTTATCGCTCACGCCGCCGTGTTGGCCCTCACAGGCAAGGGAAGCGCGAGCTGGCCGTTGTCCACGTTCGCATCGATCATCTACCGACAGACGAGCATGAGCGACTGCAGCCACGCTACCGCGTTGGTGGACTTCTTTAACTGGACCCGGTCCACGTCCGCCGAGCGCATCGTCAATCGACAGAGCTATGTGCTGGCCACGAGCGTCGACATGCTCAAAACCCGGTCTCTTCTCTCGATCCGAGGATTCACGTGCGACGGCGAGCCGGTGAGCGCCTGGCAGCTCTGCATCAGCCCCGAGGGACAGGAGTGCAACAACTCGGGCAGCTGCGTTAACGGCGTCTGTGTATGCAATGCGGGTCGGACCGGCACCTACTGCGAAGAGTTGGTGTCTTCATCCGGATCCAGCGACGCGACGATCATTCTAGGTACGAGTCACAGTATGCAGCCCTCAGCGCGCGTTTGACACTTGACTCATGGCAATGCGTGGCCGATGTGTGTCACACAGGAGTCACGCTTCCCGTGGCGGCCATCGCCGCGGTGGTACTGGTGGCCATGATCGTGCTGTTCGTGGTGTACGTGCGGAGGCACAACTCGCGGACCAAGGACGATTGGGAGATCCGGTACGACGAGCTCGATGTGGGCGAACACCTGGGCACGGGCGGATTCGGCGAGGTCTACCGCGCGACGTGGAAGGGCACCGAGGTGGCCGTCAAGGTCATGGCCTCGGAGCGTATCACCAAAGACATGGAGAAGAACTTCAAGGACGAGGTACAGTGAAGGTCTCCTCGCGTTGCCGTCCTACGACCTGCTGATCTCGCTCATCCTGCTTGCAACCCACCTACAGGTGCGCATGATGACGGCGCTGCGGCACCCGAACGTGGTGCTCTTCATGGCAGCGTCGACCAAAGCGCCCAAGATGTGCATCGTCATGGAGTTCATGTCCCTCGGCTCGCTCATGGAGGTACGTCGCAATCTCGCCATGCTCTAACATCGGACTTATACTCAATCCGCGCCGTGCCCACAGCTGCTGCACAACGAGCTGATCCCAGAGATCCCGTTCGCGCTCAAGGCCAAGATGGCCTACCAGGCCTCCAAGGGCATGCACTTCCTCCACTCGTCGGGCATCGTGCACCGCGACCTCAAGTCGCTCAACCTGCTGCTCGACGCCAAGTGGAACGTCAAGGTGAGCGACTTTGGCCTCACCAAGTTCCGCGAGGACATCAACACCAAGGGCGGCGCAGTGCACGACATCGCTGGAAGCGTGCACTGGACGGCGCCAGAGGTGCTGAACGAGTCGGGCGACGTGGATCTGATCCTGGCCGACGTGTACTCGTTCGGCATCATCCTCTGGGAGCTCCTCACACGAGAGCAGCCCTACTTGGGCCTCAGCCCTGCCGCGGTGGCTGTGTCGGTCATCCGTGACAACCTGCGGCCCGCCATACCCGAGAATACCGCGAGCTTGTGGCCGATTGAGTACGAAGAGCTGATCACGAGCTGCTGGCACCAGGACCCGACGATCCGGCCCACGTTCCTCGAGGTCATGACGCGCCTGTCGTCCATGCACGGCGATTCGACCTCGCTTGGCGCTACGTCCAAGACGTCGTCGTCATCGGATGGAACGGGGAGGCGAGTGCACGTTCCTGGTGAGTCGTGGACACTTCCATCTACTGGCTCGGCGTCGAACGGATCGTCCTCATCAGCGTCATCAGTGCGCAGTCTGCAGGCCCGTGCAACAGCCGGCGCTGGTGCGGTGCGGGCGCCAGAGGGCGAGCTAGCGATCGTGTTCACAGACATCACGCGCGCCGCTTCGCTCTGGGAGTTCAACGCCTCGGCCATGCGCGACGCCACTCTGCTCCACAACGACGCCCTGCGTGGCGCGCTACAGAAGCACCGCGGCTACGAAGTGGCGTTCCTGCGCGACCGCAACAGCGGTGAGGGCTCGTTCTGCTTGGCCTTCCAGCACGCTGCCGACGCGCTCGCCTGGTGCGCCGAGATCCAGCAGGCTCTGATCAAGGTCGAGTGGCCCGAGGCGCTGCTCGAGCACCCGGGAGCGGCAGAGGAGTGGGGCGACATGGACGACCGGGTGCTGTTCAAGGGGCTGCGCGTGCGCATGGGCGTGCACGTGGGCACGCCCAAGGTCGTGCGCGACGCGATGACGCGGCGGGTGGAGTACATCGGGCCGGTGGTGAACGCCGCGGCGCGCATCACCGCGCTCACGCATGGTGGCCAGATCGTGCTGAGCGAGGCCGCCTTCGCCAAAGTCAAGGACTCTGCCGAGCTGCGTCAACAGCGGAGGCTGGTGGGACTCGGCAAGTTCGAGATGCCTGATGCTCCTCATGGTACAATCCTGGCTCAACTCTACACCGCACCGCAAGCCGCACACGCATCTAGGCCACCAGTGTACAGCGAGCGAATGTGATCTGACTCTATTGATTGCGACGCAGGCTCGAAGCTGTATGAGCTCAAGGTCGTGGGACTGGAAGCACGCTTCTTTGGCGGCGTAACACAGCTCTCGGACGAAGAAGCTCGTTCCGCCGGTAACAACGGCGGAGGCGGCGGCGGCGGATCCAGCGATCACTCTGCTAGCCATGAAGGGAAGCCACACAAGGACGGGTCTACCTCGAGCGGCGGCGAGATGCAGACGGCGGTGGGCGAGGGCTTGATGTTCAAGGAGGACACCTTCCTCACCTCAGCCAACCTCTGCCGTTGGATCATCGACTTTGGCGAGATCCAGGTGGGCAAGCAGATCGGCCTCGGGTCCTACGGCGTGGTCTACCGAGGCAAGTGGAAGGGCGTCGAGGTGGCCGTGAAGCGGTTCATCAAGCAGAAGCTCGACGAGCGACGCATGCTCGAGTTCAGGGCGGAGATGGCCTTCCTGTCGGAGCTGCACCATCCGAACATCGTGCTGTTCATCGGGGCGTGCGTGAAGAAGCCCAACCTGTGCATCGTGACCGAGTTCATGAAGCAGGGCTCGCTCAAGGACATCCTCGGCGACAACTCCATCAAGCTCACCTGGCAGCACAAACTCGGTCTCCTACGGTCTGCGGCGCTGGGGATCAACTACCTGCACTCGCTGCAGCCGGTGATCGTGCATCGGGACCTGAAGCCGTCGAACCTGCTGGTGGACGAGAACTGGAACGTGAAGGTGGCCGACTTTGGGTTCGCGCGCATCAAGGAGGAGAACGCCACCATGACGCGCTGCGGCACGCCCTGCTGGACCGCACCCGAGATCATCCGCGGCGAGAAGTATGACGAGCGCGCCGACGTGTTCTCGTTCGGGGTGGTCATGTGGCAGGTGGTGACGCGGAAGGAGCCCTTTGCCGGTCGCAACTTCATGGGCGTCTCGTTGGACGTGCTCGAGGGCAAGCGGCCGCAGGTGCCGAACGACTGCCCGCCCGCCTTCGCCAAGACCATGACCAAGTGCTGGCGCGGCGAGCCCAAGAAGCGACCCACCATGGAGGCCGTGCTGGCCCAGCTGGACCAACTCATCGGCGGCGCCCAAGCGCTGCACGACGGCGGACGCCACGGCAGCATGCTGGTCTAAATCCTCCTCACCACTCCATCACGCGCACTCTATGTACATTGATTGGGTTCTTGTAAATACATCACACCACATCACATCACTCCATGGCGAGCAGCTCGATCCAGTCGGCCGCATCAGGGAACTCGTCCAGGAGCGCCGTCTTGTTGCCCAACTGCCAGTCCTCGAAGACGAAGCCGGGCGCGTTGGTGGTGCCGACAAAGGCGTAGTCGCCGCCGGACACAAAGGCGCCGAACCAGGTCTGCGCCGGCACGACGAACTGGACCGTGTCGGAGTTGAGCACGTCGCGCCCGAGCGTGGCCACGTTGACGCTGCCGTCGGCCGGGTCGAGCACGACGATGGTCAGCTGGCCTCCCAGGTAGAAGTGCCACACCTCGTCCATGGCGAGCATGTGGAGATGCGAGCGATCGCTGTAGTTGCCCGCACGCAGCAGGTAGTAGATGGCCGTCGAGAAGGGCCGGGTAGAGGGCGTGTCCGAGTAGTGGTCCGGCAGGACCGACACCGGCACGGACCCGTTGGACAGGTAGGTCTCGACGAAGAAACCGCCTTCGGGGTGAGGCGCCAGGTCAAAGTGGTCCCGCAGCTGCTCCCACGTCGGTTGTGCGCAATGCTTCTGTGGTTGTTGTTGGCGTGATCGCAAGTGATAGGTCAGTCCAAGCGAGACGAGTTGTTGGCATGCCACGGTGGTGTGATCATAAGATGGAGGGTGTGGGGAGTGAAGGAATACCTTTGAGGCCGAGATGTAAGGAACGAAGAAGCAGGCTAGCAACGCGAGTAGAACGAGGGCGTGGTGGGTGTGGTATCTCGTGGTGGCATGCATGTTGTTCAGTTGCTTTGTGGCCGCGAGTCGGTTGGCTACGTCTCTCTCTTCTCTCTGCGTGTGTGTGTGTTTGTGTGAGGGTCGATGATGGAATGGGCTCACTGCGCTGTGGAATGGCCCATTTTATGCTGACTGCCACCACGTGGGTCGGGAGCCGTCGGTCATGTCCCGGTGTTTCAGGACGTTGTCCTCTTCATCATCCGCAGTCCCCGCCCTACCCTGGCCAAGCTTGACACGAACTGAGCCCACTCACAACCCACAAGTCGTCTGCATCTCATCGTCTCCTCTCTGTCTTTGGTTCATCACATGTTCAACATTCCAATCCACCACGATCATTTTGTTTGTAAATTGATAGGAATTTGAAATATTGTACGATGAGGTCTGCGGGCTTCGCTTGCTCAGTTGCGGTGCCACTTGAAGGCGACCTTGATCTCGCCGAGGGAGGGGTCCGGGACGGACGAGTTGGCGGGACACAGGCCGTACCACTGCTCCGTCTCCATACCCCCGCGCTGCAGCTCGCCCAACGCGATCACCCGCTCGCCAATAAAGTCTGCACGTGCACACGCGATTCAAGTGTACGTTGACGCCCCTCGTGAGTGACTCTCCACATCACAACCAACAACACAACAACACAACAGCATGAACCCATCACAGGTGAGGATTGGAGGAGGTTGAGGGGAGAACGCGCGTACCGTCCTTGGTGAGGCGGTCCCAGTCCCACACAGAGAGCTTGAGCGGCACTCCGCTTTCAACCATGCTGCACACAACAAGCCAGACGAGCGAGCGTGAGGACTCATGCCCACGAAGCGAGAGGGAGGGGATGGCCGTACATGTCGAAGGTCTCGTTCCACACCGGGTTGAGCGTCTTCTTCTTCGTCTCCGTTTGATGCGTCTGGCTTCCGTGCGTGGTGATGCAGTACGGATCTGAGAATCCATTTCTGTTGGCATGTCGCAAGCGCGCGCGGACATGCAGCTGTCAGCGCTTGTGCCAGTGAACGCAGGATAGGCGATGAGGACGCGTGTGAGAGGGAGACGCACGAGTCCTTGGCGATCAGCTTGCGGGCGCAGGCGACAGTGAGGGTGAGTCGTCGCGCCACGGCCTGCTGCGCCGCAGCCGCGGTTGATGACGTCACGGCGATGGGGCCCGACACCGAGACGCCCTGGTCTACGCTGGGGTGACGCGAAAACCGCTGTGACTGACTCCTCCGATCAGCCGCAGGTTGAGCCTCGAGGGGTTCCTCCTCACCCTTGAAAACGCGGTATCGCTGCTGCAGCGCTGTGTCGTAGGGGCTCGCCTGGAGCGCCATCTCAAAGTACTTCTCGGCCTTCTTCTGCTTGGCGGCCTTGTCCGGTGCGTGTTCGGCCAGGAAGAGGGCGTAGGCGGCCAGAATGTCGGCCCGCGTGCCATCTATGCGCATCGCTTCCTGCACAGGACATAGCCCACCAACAACGATGAGCTCTTCACGCTTTGGACAGCTGGGTGGTGGGCGAGGTGAACACTGCGCACCTTGAGCTGGCGCTCGGCGAGTACGAGAATGCGTTGGATCTTAACGGACATGGCCTGCTTGACATCAGGTCGACTTTGGTGTTCCACCTGCGCCTGCAGGAGCTTGGCGCTGCCGAGTAGGACTCGAACGAGGCCCACGAGTAGATCCAGATCGTCCGTCATCATCTCCAAGCCCAACAAGTACTCGTCCTTTGCCTGGCCACCCAGCAGTTAGCGATACGAACGCACGTGCTAGCTAGCACGAACGAACACTGCATCAAACGAAGAGTTGCAAGATGGGCACCTTGAGGAGGAACTGAAGCTGCTGGTGCTTGGTGGTGGCGTAAACGCTCTCCGCTCGCTTCTCGAGCTTCTTAGCCCTAGACAGTGAGACCAGCGGGAGTTGGGCCACCTGCGGAGAACGGACCGTGAGACGGCCGCGGGACCATGGATGCAAGCAAACGTCACGGACAGAGGGCGTGAGGAAGCGGGGGAGTACAGTGGGACTGATGCTGATGAGAGCCTGGTTGATGACCTCCACGCTGGCCACCTCGCCTTGGCAGTCATTGTCGATCCATTGCCACAGCTGATCTTCGAACTGCTCGGTGAAGCGTAGACCTAGCAGTCGGTTCATACGTCCAAAGACTGCACCGAAATGAATCTGCGCTCGAAGGTCCCAGCCGTCGCTCTCCTGTCGGAAGACGTCGGCAAGTTACTTTCCTGATCATATCACTTTCGCCGCGGGTGGACACCTCACTAGCAGCTCTTTGACGAACCTCGTAAGAATAAAAGCAGGCGGGGAAGCGCTCCTTGATGGCACGCTTAACGTCAAACTCGGCTGGCGAGCGCCAGAACGCGCGATCGTGAAGGAATCGATGGACGAAACCGGCGATCACATCGCGCATATCCTCTTCCTTGGCTGTGAACACCTGACGCATCAGCTCGCGCAGCCTGTTCTTGAGCACGCGAGATGTCATCTCTACCAAGCCGCGTGCACAGCGTTAGATCTACAGTTTTACTGCGGCAAACGGAGGCGTGCGCGTCGTGGAAGTACCCATGAGCAGCCATCTGTTGAGCAGGGCATTGGTTGTGTGCTTGCGCACATGCCCCATGAATCGCGTGTTGATTCCCGCCCGATGCATGTCGATCACCATATACCGCGAATAGTCGGGGGCGGTGCGCCAGATCTCATTGCTGCAGCGACATGTCGCGGCACATAGAGCGCAAATGGTCAGTAGAGGAGGAGCGGGTGCACATTTGCTGTTGTGTGGTAAGGGCGCCTCCTCGCTCACCTGGAGCTGTCTTGGCCTCGATAGATTCGCTTGAAGAAGTCATCAAAGCGCTTGGCAAAGGCGGGAACGGCCTTCTCAACGATCTCATTCGTCGCCTCCCTGATCTCCACGTTGTGCTCCCGCAACACCGACGGGTCGTTGGGATCGTTCGCCCATCTGTGCACAACCCCAGAGCACGCTAAGCCCAGCTAATCTTTTTCACACACACACACACACACACACGTGGCATTGGAAGAGCACTGTGAAAGGAGAACCGACCTGGAGAATCCATCAGAGCACAGCGGCGTGCGGTAGTTCTTCACAAACTCGGGCCTCATGAGGCGGTAGAGGAAGGAGCCCTTCAGTTCGGGCACCGGCGTCGTTGGCGGAAACACTCGAGCTGTGTCCAGGACTGTCGCATACGCACGTGTGTGTGAGTCGCACGCGGATAGAATCTGGAGAAGACGTAGTGACACAGGGCGTACCATAAAACCGCTTATCCGTGCCAAGGTGCCCCTCTGCAACAACGTTACACCAGAAGGCGATCATCAGTACACTCCGACGCACAGTGGAGCCTGCAATAACTTCAGGGTTCAGACATATCACGCCGTACCGATGTCGCCCGGACCGCAGATCTGGACCTGAGACACACCGCGTCGCTCGCGCCATGCTTTGTCTATGGGAATGATCCAGTGAGGCTTGATGTTGAGCGCTCGGCCGGCCTTTTTCATCAGCGCGCTCATCTCCTTGTACTTGTTGAAGACTTTCTTGCCGCCATCAGCCGAGCCGTAGATCAGCTGCGTGTGCGCACGAGTCTTATTGTGAGTGCTAGCGTGCTGAGTGGACTCACGATAGGCACAGTACGACGTACGGTGCCAGAACCCACAGGGAGGATTGAGATAGCACTAAGCCGGTAGCCCTTGTAATCTGTCGTCATGCCAGTTTGACAAACTCAAGGTGAGTGGTGCGCGGCACTGAGGGCAGTTTCCACAAGGAAGTGCGTGTACCAATAACGGTCATTATGGGGAAGTGGAGGGTGTCGGGGAAGCGCGAGTTGAGCGAATACTTGATGTAGGCCGCAAGACCTTTGATCTCGTGCTGGGTGTGATGACGAGTGTGTGGCGGCGTCGAGTGAGAACCAGAGGAGTGAGAGCTTGGGGCTGTGGATGAATCTTGGTGGTACCTGTGTCGCCTTCATTGCGTACTCGTCACCGCCATACAAGCCCTGGAAGTCTCGAGCGAACTTGAAGAGGATCCCATGCGATACGTACTTTTCGCCTCCTGAACGGTATTAAAGAGGAGACCGTGGTGTGAGTGGTAAAGTAAAACACACGAGGTAACGGTGGAGTGCTTCGCACCGGCCACGCCGCCCAGTTTGGTGGGAGGAACGAGCTTGGCGTAGTCAGGGAAGTGAAGCTCGTCCACGATTATTTGGACAAGGACTTCGGCGATCTGTGTGAACTCCAGAACAAGGTCTGTAACCTTGGGGCCACCCTGGAATACACGCAGTTGTTATATAGTGAGGTCCCAGGGTCACTGCACACACAGCCGGGATACAGGAGCGTACTTTCTTATGGACGGGCGGGCCTCTCGGAGAGATAGTCCTCCTTTTCAGCCTGTTTGTCGAGTTCGATCGGATAGTGCTCATCTTCTTGACGATCATGGAGCCACTCTCCTGCATCATTTCAGCAGCGAGGGCCGGGTTGAACACGTCGGATTCTATGCTGGTCATTTTCCTGACTAGCTGGGGTGTAGAGAAAGCCGCCAACGCTTCCTCCTCGACAAACGCTGCTGCGTTGGCTAATATCTGTTCGCGCAGCTCCTTCATCACGCGCTGGAACGCTTCGTTCCAATCACGCGTAAGAGCTGTACGATGATCGTGTATGTCAGTTGATGGTTGACAAACAAAGAAAAGAAGCGCTGGTACCCTTGTGCATCACGAGGGCCTTCATCCACCACTGCTGTTGTTTCTCTGATGTGGCGACGAGGGTGATCGTCTTGGACTTGTCCGCTGGGCTTAAACTGCACGTGGATGCAAGTAACATAAGAGAGGGTACCATAAGCTTCATGCACACCAACTCGCAAGGATTAGTTGGGCATGGGGTACCGATAGGTGACGACGAAGCCGAACTTGTCCTCCCAACCCTTCGTGTGGCCCTTTTCGAACTCACGCACCCTAGCAATACAGTTCAATGGAATGGACACTGACGAAGCGCCGTCGAGGACCTCAGACGTGAGTTCCGCTGAATCAATGGCCTGTGTGGACGACCACAAGAGACACGGTGGTGGTGTGATGTCAGACGACTGGGGCGTATGGGTTCGCGAAGCGTTCATCGGTGAGACGGTACCTTGACGCCGATGCAGAGTGTGGTCGTGTTCAGTTCCACCAGCATGGTGTCGAACTCACTACGCGGTGCGGATATGCCTGTCAAGTACACAATGAGAGCGTATTCTTTACGTGTGCGCACACGTACACACTGATGGGGAGTTCATACCTGTGGCGGGGTCGGTTCGTAGGCGTACAGTCCATGTGTACAGCTCACCCGCCTTGACTTCAGATATCAGCGAACGCAAATTGAACAGGTGTTTGTCATCGTGCACCGATATGGCATCGCTTCGTTGTCTCGTCGGAGATGACTCAATGGGCAGACAGGGCACCGGGGTCATCTCGGTCGACTCAACGGCCACGTAGCTGGCTTGGTCAAGCTGTTGTTTCATGAAGCGATAGAGTTCGCCCTCGCCACGGGTGGATGTGCTTACGTCATCCTCGCTCCCAGCCGAAGACACGAGCTCGGTGAGTGACGACTGGTACAGCAAGTCGAGCAGGGCCTCACTCTGCGCCTCCGTGGGTGATTCCTGCGTCTCCTCGCACCCGATGTAGCCGTCTCCGTCGTGTGAAGCTTCGCTGGTGGAGTCACCATGCGCAGACGACGACGTGCCTTTAGCGAGGATGAGCTCGGTGATGTCGGACTCCTCGGCGTAGAAATTGCTGTCGTCCTCGTCGACGGTCACAATCTGCCCCAGTCGAGCTTGTTCCTCCGAGCCCATGTAGCCGTTCTTTGTCTCCGAGCTGTCGTTGGGCTGAGTCGCATTTGGAGGTGGGCTCGCATCCTCGCCGATATAACCTCCATCCACAACAGTACCATAGTTAGGTGGAGCCGCGACGACCTCCGCTGTCGGGTACCAGTTGTAGTTAGTCTTTTCGGTCGTCTTCCTTCGCGGAGGGAGCTTGTCCTTGGCCGCCAGCACCCCCTGCAGAAGCGCTTCGTCCCTTTCCTTTCTATCATTCCATTTGCGAATTTCCACATCTATCGTCTCCTCCTTCTGCGCGTCGGCACTGGTGGTTAGTTGCGCGGCGCATGCTGCTGCATGTCGAATGCGCCAAACAGGCACCTTAATACTGAGCTTCTCCAGCATGGCCGGCAAGCCGACGCTCGCGAATGCTGCGCGCATGCGCACTCTGGTCTTTAGGTACTGAGGTTCATGAAGATCTTCGCCCGCACTGCCCTCGACGCATACATTCAGCAGATAGAGAGAGTGGACTGTGGGCTCCAGAGCTCCGGTTCTCTCAGCCTAAGCAATCGAGCAAGAGAGCGTAAATGTCAGACCGAGCGCAAAGTGCACACCACGGGGCATGAAGACCGGCCCAAGTAAGCTCGCACCTCAGCCAGGATTCGAAGCGATGTAGCAAAGATGCTCGGCTCGTTCATGAGCGGCTGCAGCGCGACCAGGCCCTCGTGGAATGCAGCGGTCAGGTCGGCCATTCTGCGCGGTCATGCGTGAGAAACCTCAGTGCCATTACGCAGCTGTAGGAAAAGTCAAAAAGGAGCGTACCGTGAGACCGAACAGTGCGAAGCGAGCATGTAGATAGCCCAAAGGCACACATTGCGCACTTCCTGGCTGGCGAGGGACGTCACCAGCAGCACGATCTGTTGATGCAACGTCTTCTTACTGCCCTCGGTGAACGCCTTGAGACCCATCTGTTGACCATTCACACATACGAGCACAAGCACGCGCACGCAAGCAAAGCCTCAGATCTCGTTTGCGCACGCAAAGCTCAAGGGGAGCAAGCCTAAAGCGTAGGGCCACCTACGGGTCGTCGCAGCAGTGGCAGCAGGCATGCGGTGCACTCCACAAAGGTTTCCTTGGCTTCGTGTAAGTCGATGACGTGGTCCTTGTGCTTGTCTTTGGGCTCAAACGTTCTGCACCACGCCGCGGCGAGGCACCACATTGGTCAGAGAGATGGTGTTGCGGTCATGCAAGACAGGAGAGGAGAGGAGCCGAACCGCCAGAAGAGATCTTCATGGACGTTGAGCAGGTGACTGATGCCGTTGTACTTGATGAACTGGTCGAGGAACGAGTTGCTCTGCGCCAGGAGGGTGGCCTGCAACTTCACCATGAGCCGCTTGGTGACTCGCCCACGCAAGGCATTGACCCAATATAGCGGATGGTCCGCCTGCGTGCACCAACGCGCCGTAGTGAGCAAAGGCCACGCAACCAACGGCTCCTCACCACCCTAAACTCTTCAACGTGTGCGCGCAGAGCAGCGACCGCAGGCCATGGTGGTGCGTACCGCCTCCTGCCGCAGCGGGACAGCTTCCTGTGAATCGCTCAACAGGAACTGGCTCGCCAGTCCTTGTGTGCGGAGTGTGCCCGCCTTTTGTGTGGTCGCCACGCAAGAGATTGGGCGGTAAGATGAGATTGTTCATTAAAAATCATCCGTTCGGTGACTGACTCAGCAAGGCACAAGAGCCGTACCAAAAGGCTATCCAAATCGAGGCCAGGCGTTTCCATCCTCCACTGCGCTCTTCAGATCTTTTCTTATTCGAATGCGCAAATTGGCGAACTCGAGTTCAACGAACGGAATCCTTCGGCCCAGTCGACAAAAAGTGTGGAAGTATTTTATAAAAAATAGGAAGAGTTGTTGTCGACTGCGACCTCGTCGGCCTGCGCGATCACACGACGTTGGGCTGGTAGGCGTCGTCGTCATCGTCGCGATCGCCGTCGATGAGCTGATCGAGGAAGACGAGCACGTCGTCCATGCGCGGGCGCTTGAACGGCGAGGCGTGCCAGCAGCGCTTCAGCATCTTGGCAAAGACGTCGGGGCAGTCGTTGGGGATCTGCGGCCGCTTGCCCTCGAGCACGTCCAAAGACACGCCCATGAAGTTGCGACCGGCAAAGGGCTCCTTCCGCGTCACCACCTGCCACATGACCACGCCGAACGAGAACACGTCGGCCATCTCGTCGTACTTGTCGCCACGAATGACCTCGGGTGCGGTCCAGCAGGGCGTGCCGCAGCGCGTCATGGTGGCGTTCTCCTCCTTGATGCGCGCGAACCCAAAGTCCGCCACCTTCACGTTCCAGTTCTCGTCCACCAGCAGGTTCGACGGCTTCAGGTCTCGATGCACGATCACCGGCTGCAGCGAGTGCAGGTAGTTGATCCCCAGCGCCGCCCGTCGTAGCATTTGGAGCTTGTGCTGCCAGGTGAGCTTGATGGAGTTGTCGCCGAGGATGTCCTTGAGCGAGCCCTGCTTCATGAACTCGGTCACGATGCACAGGTTGGGCTTCTTCACGCACGCCCCGATGAACAGCACGATGTTCGGATGGTGCAGCTCCGACAGGAAGGCCATCTCCGCCCTGAACTCGAGCATGCGCCGCTCGTCGAGCTTCTGCTTGATGAACCGCTTCACGGCCACCTCGACGCCCTTCCACTTGCCTCGGTAGACCACGCCGTATGATCCCAGCCCGATCTGCTTGCCCACCTGGATCTCACCAAAGTCGATGATCCAACGGCAGAGGTTGGCCGAGGTGAGGAAGGTGTCCTCCTTGAACATCATGCCCTCGCCCACTACGGTCTGTACTTCGCTCGCCCCCGAGACCGTGCTTCGGTTCGAGGAAGCGTGCGTGCTGGTTGACTTACCAGCCTCCTGGTCCATGTCGTCAATTGCTACGCCGCCGAAGAAGCGTCCCTCGAGTCCCTCGATCTTGAGCTCATACAGCCTCGATCCTGCGCAAGTCATGAGGACACCGAGGTGAGAAGACATGGTATCAGTGGAGGTGCGAACTGAGAGGCACCTTTTGGACTGTCGGGCATCTCGAAGCGGCCGAGCGTTAGGATCTTGCGCTGGGCCGCAACGTCGTCCTTGATCTTGATGTACGTGGCCCGACTCATGACGATTTGGCCGCCGTGGGTGAGCGCCGTGATGCGCGCCGCGGCGTTCACCACCGGCCCGATGTACTCCATGCGGCGCGTCATCGGATCGCGCACGAGCCGAGGCATTCCCACGTGCACGCCCATGCGCACTCGCAGACCCTTGAACAAAACCCTGCACGGTCGCGTGGATGAGTCACTGTAGTCGTCGGTGGTGGAGATGGCCAGCATGGTGCCAGAGCGTACCTGTTGTCGGTGTCGCCCCATTCCTCAGCTGCGCCGGGATGGCCAAGTAGTTCCTCGGGCCAAGATGCGGTGAGCAGAGCACGTTGCGCGTCCGTGCACCAGGCGAGCGCGTCAGCAGCGTGCTGAAAGGCCATGCAGAACGAGCCCTCACCGCTGTTCTTGTCCTTGATGAACACCACCTCATAGCCACGATGCTTGAGCAAGAGGTGTCGAAGGATCTCGTTGTGGAGAAGCGTCGCGTCACGCATGGCCGAGGCGTTGAACTCCCAAAGCGAAGCAGCGCGCGTGATGTCCGTGAACACGATCGTCACCTCGCCCTCTGGCGGACGCGCCTCGCGGTGCACCATAGGCGGAGCGGCCGACGAGTTCCTTGACGAATGAGAAGAACCTCGTGATGAATTGGTGGCCGACGGCAGAGTCCATGACCCGAAGCTGTGCCTCCGCTGCACGGCCAGACCCGATTGTCCCGAGGAGGAAGAGGTCTTGGAGGTGTATGTGGTAGCGCCGGCCGACGTGGAGCCGCCGTGCATGGATGACAGGCGGGTCATGATCTCGAGAAACGTTGGCCGGATCGTCGGGTCGTGATGCCAGCAGCTCGTGATTAGGTAGTCATACTCGGCCGGCCACGCTCCCAAGTTCTCTGGCAGATGCGGTCGCAAGCCGTCGCGAATGACCGCGATTGCCACCGCCGATGGGCTGTGAGAGCAGCACAGCGATGACATGTTAAATTTGGTTCACAACGACCAGGTGCAGAAAGGCGCAGTGAGGGGGGTCGATGTGACGTTACCTGAGGCCAAAGTAGGGCTGCTGTCGAGTAAGAAGCTCCCAGAGGATGATGCCGAACGAGTACACGTCAGCCAGGATCAGATCCACTTCAGCAGTTTCGTTGAGCACTTCTGGCGCCGTCCAGTGCACGCTTCCCGCCATGTCTCGCTCGGCACCCTTACCCTTGATGTCCTCCTTGAACTTGGTGAGGCCAAAGTCGCTCACCTTGACGTTCCACTTGGTATCCAGCAGCAGGTTGAGCGATTTGAGGTCGCGGTGCACGATGCCTGGGGGTGAGGGTGCTCAAGAACGTCAACTGCAGTTCCTATGCAGCAGCATGCGCGAGTGCGTATCGGTACTTACCGGAGGAATGGAGGAAGTGCATGCCCTTAGAGGCCTGGTAGGCCATCTTGGCTTTGAGCGCGAACGGGATCTCTGGGATCAGATCATTGTGCAGCAGCTATACGATTGTATCACGCAGCGTGAGCGTGCGAGGCGAGCAGGGAATGAGTGCTCGACTTAAACGGAGGTTGCGACGTACATCAAACAAGCAACCGAGGGCCATGTACTCCATGACGATGCACATTCTGGGTGCCTTCGTCGACGCCGCCATGAACAGCACCACGTTCGGGTGCCGCAGCGCCGTCATCACGCGCACCTGTAGATAGAGGTGTGTCATTGGCGCACGTCACGAAAGCCATCAGCGAATCCACCACGGCGAGCGAAGTGGAGCGGTGGGGGTGAGGCATACTTCGTCTTTGAATCTCCTCTCCATGTCCTTGGTGATACGCTCCGAGGCCATGACCTTGACGGCCACCTCGGTGCCCTTCCACGTCGCGCGGTAGACCTCGCCAAAGCCGCCCGTGCCCAGGTGCACACCCACCTCGAGCTCGTCGTACCGGATCTCCCAGTCGTCGTCACCCCGCTTCCTCGATCGGGAGCGTTGCATCGCAAAGACGACGATGCCCACCAGCAGCATACAGCAGACACCCAACGGTATGACCGTGCCTGCATTGAGAATCTCCGTCATTAGCAACGCCCCTACTTGTGCGGGAGCGATGAGTCGTCAGTGTCAGAACGTACCGAGGATGATGGCCATGAGCTGTTGGTCGCTGACCGAGGATTTGGACAGCAGCTCGCAGTACTCGCCCGTCCGACCCGAATTACACTGACAGACACCGTCGACGCACGTGCCTTGGTCCGAGCACAGCTTACCATCGTCTATGCACCCGGCGTATCTGCTCACCGTCGCGCCGCTGCACGTGAAGTTCTTGATATACTCGAGGAAGAGGCTCTTGAGAGCGTCGTTCGTCGATGCCAGCACATAGTTTTGACTGCACCATCATGCAGGACAGACGATAGGGTTGTGTAAGTTAGCGCTGCGTGCGCACGTGAGTGGTGCGCATCAGACGAACCTATCGGCGACATCTTGGGCGCTGGAGTCGTATTGCGTCCACCAGAGGAAGTCTGCGAGTGCTGCAGCGTCATTGCAATCGGTCATCGAGTGCTGGCGGTAGATGACTGACGCAAACGTGGCTAGCGGCCACGTCGCTGTTCCCTGACCTGTACACAGAGGAAAGATCGCATATTTGTGAATAGCGACGATGTCAAACCATCGACTGACGGGCGAACGGCCTTACCTAGGATGAGGGAGGTATAGGTGAGGGGAGCGCCAGATTGGATGTAATCCGTGATAGCACTGGCCACCGACGTCATTGAGGCACGCACGGTCACGTTGGCCGAGTTGATCATCGATGCCACGCCAAGAGCTCGACTCTACGGAAGATGACAGCACGAGTTAGATGAATGCGAGCTTACGTGCGTTGTAATAGTGAGACAGACGATAACGGTACCTGGAGGAGCGGTTGGTGCATCCAGACGGCGATAGAATACTGCGTGGATCGCAGAAGCGAGACGAGCTCCTCTCCGTTGGAAGCGTTCAGTGACCGGTTGAATGCGCCTTGAACGGGGAAATACACCTGCCCGCCAGCGCCAACCTGTGACAGACAAGAGGCACCCGTAAGCTTCTGAAGCAGCTGCAACGCAAGTCAATAGGTTGGCTGGCCTTGATGGTGAGGTACCTCGGCGGCAAAGCTGCGAACGGTGGCGTTGAGCATGTAGGTGAAGAGCTGCGTCACTGCGGAGCTTTCGGTCAAAACGACGACCACGATCGGTTGAGCGGGCAGCAGGGCAGCGACGGCGGGTGAGTTGATTTTCTTGATGCGTGTGTCGTTCCACATGGTGATCTTGTTTTGATAGATGGCGGCGAGAGTCTCACAGTTGAGCACCAGGCGATTGCTGCCAAGCTGCGGGATGTTGTAGCCTGAACTCAACGGCGCACATAGGGCAGTGAGCGCGAGCAAGTGTCGTGCGCCTGGACGCGCATTCTAGGCGGTGGTGTACCTGGAACCAGCGCGAAGGCAGCCGTCGGTATCTGGCCTACGTCGCTCATCTGCTGAACCCAGCCATCGGTGAGCGAATTGATGCTGATGCCGAAGTCCGAGTTGTATTGGATAAGCTGCTCCTTGGCCACGGTCGACGTCTCCTGGTAGTACTTGAGCTTGTCGTTGTTGTTGGAATAGGAAACCTGCCACGAGGTCATGAGGGACAACTCCGCCCCGACGCCTACGAGGAACGCCTTGGAGAAGGCCTCTGCTCCGTTGCACTGCACATTGTTGAGCAACTTGAGCAGCTTCTTGCGCAGGCCAATGTCCAGTGGTGCCACGTTCACCGCAATCGCAACCGACGAGGCCCTGCATGCACAGCACATACCACAACAGAAATGCGCACTGATGAGTGAGGCCTAGGCGCAGGCGATCTCTGCTAGCGTACGGAGGTTGGGTGGAGCCGTGACGTACTCGTCGTTGGTGTCGATCCACGACACAAAGTTGAGGAGCTCCTTCACGTTTGTGCAGTCGGCAAAGCTACCGTTGTTGTACATGGAGAGGAAGGTGACGTAGGCCATCGGCCACGAGTTGGTGCCGTTAGCGTCGAGGATGTCCACCGTGAATTCGCTGTCGTCGTACTCGCTCTCGAAGTCGGCCTACGCGCGCATGCCGCGGGTGAGTGACCGGGTGTGGTTGTAGCGCAAATATATCAGCGGCTGTCATACCATAGCAGACTGAACGGTGGTGACGCTGGGCTCGACGAGGAAGCCGGCCTTGTTGTACATACGCATCAGAGACACCTGGCCTACTGTCTCGGCGAAGTTGACGAACGTCATGCTGTAGTTGGTTTGCTGCAACAGGCCATGCGTTAGGGTGCCGGACACACATACCCAGGGCTCATACGACCAACACCCAGCCACCCAGCCACCCAGCCACCCAGCCACCCAGCCACCCAGCCACCCAGCCACCCAGCCACCAGTGAAGGATCACTTCACTTCCACACACACACACACACACACATACACAGGGCACAAGCAAGCGAGCGGTACCTTCATCCAAGCAGCACGGGCAGGAGATGCACCAGAGATCTGATGTAATGTGCCGTTTTGGGCCGCCGGTAGGTTGGCAAAGGTGCGGTTGGCTGCGGCAAAAGCCGTGCGGAAGTCGTCGCTGAAGCTCTCCAGCGTCCGCTTGAGTACCTCGACGAACGAGATGGTGACCGCGCTATCGATGAAGCCGACCGCTATCGGCTCCGCCGTCAGTTTGCTTTCGATCTCGGGGTTGAGTTCTCGAATGGCATCGTCATTCCACATCGTGATCTTGCCGCACCATACGTCGGCCAGCACCGTCCTGTTCATGATCTGAGTCACGAAGAAAGAGAGAGAGGTGCAAGAGGGTGAACTCAACGACACCAAGCTAGCAAGAGCCTAACCGAGACATGACACACGAGCTCGCAGCAACCACATAACAGCTGTGCGCGGGAGGTGTGTACGAGAGCTGGGTCGGTGGAGTTGAGGGTGGGGATGTTGTAGGCCATGGCCATAGCCTGGGCCGCCAGCGGCAGCTGGACCAGCGCGCTATACGCAGCGTCGTCGAATACACCCCGGTCCGTAGCCAGGAAGTCCTGTCGTGTTGGTAGTTGGGTGCGCAGTAAGCTAAAAGGTACCCTTGCGATTGGTGATGACGTCTTCTCCTGTCGTCTCATGCTGGTGTGGTAGGCGCTGGTGCGCGTACCACAACGCCCTGGGCGTACTGGTTGAGGGCTGGCTGCAGACCGGGCTGGCTGTAGTTGATGCTGCGGGTGGTGGAGCGCATGAGAGAGGAAGAAGGTGAACATGAGAGTGCCCCACATGTCGTCGTCGGTAGCCAAATGGTGGTGGTGGTGGAGCGTACCGGACATCGTCCCGGGAGTAACGGTAGGCTTGAGCCCACACGGCGAGGAGGCCGGCAGAGTTGGAGCTGCCTGCTCCGTCGAGCTGCACGCCGGCGGCACCTGCAAGCAGCAAAACGAGGAGGAAGGTAAAGAGAGTAAGAGAGAGAGAGGAAGGGGAAGAGCAAGAGAGAAGAGACCGCAGTACCGAGAGAAACGTGTGACAAGAAGAGGAAGGACCACACTGCAAAGCCTACAGAGAGAGCGTGGGTGGACGAGGCGAGCACCACCTGCATCTGAGCTGATCTCCTCTCCTTTGTTCAACGTTCTTGCGTGCCAGTTGTGGGAACTTGCTGTAACGCTGTCTACCGCGTTGTTGGTTTGACGCCCATCCCGGAGCTTTCGCTGCGTAACTGAGCCTCATTCTCAATTTCCGAGCTGATCTGGTGGGCTGGCCACATTGCAAGACCACCACCACCAACGCGGTACTTTCTACCGGCATTTCGCGGTCATCCGAGCAAACGTTTACACCTGCATAAGTGAAAAATTTATGTAATTAAACGACATAATGCCAAGTATTTTAAAATATAACTTTGTTATTTTGATTATGTGCCAATGGGACGCAATTCGCGACGAGAAGGTCAATTTGGCCAAGTACAGCCAAACTACTGACTTAGGGGGGGGACTACTCCTAGGCCGCGGATTGCCGAACAGTATTCCGTTTCTTTTTGTCAGTAATTTGGGAGTGCATTCTGAAATTACTGAAGATTTGGTGTGTGGCGTAAGTGCGCACCGCCAGATCGAGTGGGCGAGACCGCTAGGCCGGGTGTGTAAAAAGGCTTCTGACCCCCCCCCCGCAAATTTGCGGTAATGACGCGGTACGTACAGATTAATTCGAACCTCTCACGCGCACACCACACAAGCACGCTGCAGACAAACGAACCTTCCTCCTTGTTTCTCGTTTTCGCGCCGGGGNGGGGGGGGGTGTCGCTGGATGGCCGATGTTGGCGTTGCTGACGGCGTCTCCTCGCTACCAACTCGGACTTGGCGCAAGCCCTAACGACCCGGAGAGAGTCATCCCCTCGCGCGCGAGGAAGGACAAGGTTTGCTGCGTTTGTGAAACCAGCAGTTCCAGCCCAGACCAAAGATGGACGCTCTTCCTTTTGAAAGTTGTCCCTAAAAGGGAGGACATGCCTATACATGGTAGGTGCCATCTGTTCTGCCCAAAGCTGTGCGCACCTGTTAGCGGAACAAACCCTAAAACAGAACGAAGTGTTGGGGGGGGGGCAGCCCGGAGAGAACGCGGGGCACAGAGAGAAAACGAGGGACGGACGGAGAGCACGGTCACTCCTTTCTTAACACTCACCATCGCCAGCGGACGCCACGGCGTGCAGGCAGGCCTACTCGATCTCTCCCTCCCCCGAGCTAGCTCTTGAGTAAGACTCATAAGTAGAGAGCTGCTCTCGCAACGGCTCTGCTCTGGGCTGCTGCGCTTGCGATGGTGCGCAGCCGCGATATTCGCGCGGTCAGGCTCAACTGGGCCTACCTCGTTCCACTCCTCCTCTTCCTCTGCTACATCAACTTCCCTCAACCAGTTCAGGGAGACTCGTCTTGCGCCCCGGTGTGTATGAACGCGCAACACAGGGGAACGCACTTCAACCAACTTCCACCATCACTCGATCTTCCATGGGCCCTCAACAACAACGACAACGACAACGACGCGTTAGTCAAGATATTGATCGACTCGACTACAGCCGATCCCAACGTTTACTTCTCCGGCGACGTGAGGAAGACCGAGTGCTTCCTCAACGTGACCTTTGCCCAAGTCTCCCTCTCAGCTTCGCGCAGCCGTTTGGGGCTGTTTGAGTTCGACCGATCCGCAACGTCGGCCGGCAGGCGTCTCATCACTGAGACCCTGACGCCCATCTTCGAGGACATCACCACCGACACGCCCGAGGACGAAAGCGTTCCATGTCTGGCCCGGGGGGCCACAGTAACCATGGGACCCTTCTCGCCCGGTGCGTCGATTGGATTCTACCTCGACCTGAACGCGGCCTGTGTCGATAATCCGACCCGGTTCTACTCCCTCGACGAGGAGAACCTCGCCCCTTCCCAACAGCGCCGCGTGGCCATCGCCAGGGTAAGATTAACGAACGATCTTTTCTCATCTTTCTCAACCATGGTTGTCTGGAGCGACATCCTTGCTAATCCGTGTTACTGTGATCTTTATCTCTTTCTCAATCGACACACGACCACTACCACTACCACTACCTCGACACATCTACACAATAACTACAACTGCAACAGGACGTCAGCACAGGGGGTGCTGTGCTCGGTTTCGAGACCCACGAGGATGGCACGAAGCACCGACGTGACTTTGACGACATCGTCGTGTTGCTCTCGTGGGACTGCCCAACGGACGCATCGCGCATTCCGTGCTTTCCTTCTTTGTGCCTCGGGTCACAGGTTCGCTTTTCCTGCTCTCTACGTGCGCGAGAGCGATCCTCCCCACCAGGTTACTCGACTAATGCGAACTCCCCCGCTCCTCGTTGCTATGCTACCTCAAACTGCGACCAAATCTTTCGGTCGATGGTGGTGGTGGTGACGACGACGATTGTACGATCTCACGCCGATACCAGGTGTTCGACCAGGCGAGGTGCCGATGCTCCTGCCCCAACGCGGAAGCTGCACGGTCATGTGCTGGGCGCTGGGACGATCAGACATGCTCCTGTATCGGTACGCAAATT